>JASIRB010002776.1:0-65475 GCA_030323885.1 Branchipolynoe longqiensis | reverse complement strand
CGTTTGATGCGAGGAGAGGAAGAGACCCTCCCCCCGCCCCGCGCTGTCGCGCTGCTTTCTCACCTCGGCAGACGGTGCGGCGCGCCGCCCCCTCCCCCGCCCTCCGCGTCGCGCGGCGCTCACGCCTCACCCGACGCCGCTGCTCGCCACCTGTCGCCCTCCCCCGGGCCGGCAGCTTTCACACTCACCTGCTGTCGCCCCTCCCTCTCCCCTTATAAGGCCGCCCCCTGGCCTCCCTCAGGCACTCGCCCTCCTGCCGTCTCCCAGCTCTACCCTTTCTTCAACTTGGCTACTCCACCTCGGACCTCTGCCCCAGCTCAGCCTCAGGATGCCTCGAGGAAAAGGACGTGGACGGAAGGGATCCCGGGCCGCCCCCGGCACCCCGGGGCCCTCTCCAGCACCCGGCCGGGGCGACTCCCCGGCCTACGCCCCGGCGTCCCCCGCGGCGCCCTCGGGCCGCACCTCGGGCCCCGAGATCTCGACACTGCTGGAGGCGCTCCAGCGTATGCAGCTCGACCAACAGCACTCCGCCGCCGAGGCGCGCCAGGCGACGGCCGACCTCCACGCCCGGATCGACTCCCTGGAGACCGGGGGGACCCGCCCGGGGATCCCCTCATCTCCCCCGAGGCGCCAGGCCGCCCCGACGCCTCGGGCACCTGCCGCCACCACAGCCCGGCCCCCGCCGCCGCCTCAGGCGACCCTCCCCGGGGCCGCGCACCCGGAGTACGAGAGGTACCGTCACCTCTCCAGTCAACCACCACCCGCCACCTCGCCGGCCTACCGCGAGGAGGCCATCCGCCACAGCCCCGCCTCCGCGGCCGACGCCGTCCGGGAGATACTGGCATCCGCCGAGGCGCGCCACTCCGTGAGGCGCCAAGGGATCCCGGCCAACTACATCTTCCCCTCGGACCTGGTGAAACGAGGGGCCGAGAGAAAGCCGGTGAAGAGGGGAGAGGCGACAAAGGACGAGTATACCCTCGCCCTCCTCACCCTCATCGACCACCCCGACTTCCCCGCCCACTCCGCCCAGGGACTCCACCACCACCACCTAGCAGTCTGCCGGGATAACCTCGTCTACCCCTGGGCCACCGTCCGCCGGTACTCAGAGACCCTGTTTACCGCCATCGCGGACGGAACCCTCCCCCAGGGCTGGCATGACCCGGTAGCGCTCAACCTCATGAGACTAGACTGCCTGGCCATGCCCGAGGACCAAGCCACCGCCGCCCCTGCCCGCCTACCCGACCCTCTCCACCGAGGCGCCCACCTCCCCCGACCCCAAGCTGACGCCCGCGCCACCTACGACAGGGACACCCACGGGGCCCCCTGCCCGGCCTGGAACCGCGCCCCCGCCTCGTGCGATCGGGCCCGCCTCGGGGAGGCCCACGGTGAGGCGGGGGACAGGCGCCGTCACGTCTGCGCATACTGCGCCAATGTGAGGCGCCTCCTAACAATGCACAGCGAGGCCGACTGCATCACGAAACAAACCCGTGAGCGCCAGACCCCCCCCGCCACCTCGGCGCTTTCACCCTCACCACTGCCGACAGCCCCGCAAGCCCCGCCCACAACCTCCCAGCGACCACCGATCGCAGCGCCGCCCAGTCCCAGCCGAGGATCATCACCTCGGGCATCACACCTCGGACCACATCCCAGCCCAGCCTCTGCCGCCGATCCTCACGACACCGCCTTCAACAACACCCAGCTGTTAGAGCTTGTACCTAGCGGAACTAAGGCCATAGTCTCTACAAATTTGAAGAATGCAACGAGTGACGTCAGCTTCTATCCAAGGGATTTCTCCTCGTTCGTCTCTGATGGAGATCCTTATAGAATTCAAGTCTTTTCTCTTTTTCTTCTTAGTGGGAATTGTGCTGTGATTGATCTCCCCCAGCATGTTTTCTGACGTTAGATTTATTCGCTCTTGCTTCTCCTTGGTTTGCTCTAAGACATGGCCAACTGGTGAAACCATCTCTATTTTAGCTGAAGACACCTTTACATGCTTCAAACTGGAAATAGTTTTAAAGCTATTCTTACGTGTGTTGAATGCTGTGATACACTTAGCATTAGAATGAAGCACCCAGCTGTTAGAGCTTTACCTAGCAGAACGAAGGCCATAGTCTTTACAGATTTGAAGGATGCAATGCATGACGTTGGCTTCTATCGAAGGGATTTCTCCTCGTTCGTCTCTGATGGAGATCCTTATAGAATTCAAGTATTGAGTATTGATGGGTTGGTGTAACGGAGTAGATGGTGTCATATGATATCCTCCACTCCCACCACTTCCTTTATAGCTGTAAGCTAACACCCCTTGCAGAGAATCTCCTATTGCGACAGGTGTAATGAGATTACAAAAAACATACACATATTTTGATGTTATCGGTGGTGAAGCTAACGATGCTGAAGATGAGGGAGGAATGGCTTTTTCTTTTTCTTTTTCTTTTTCATTTTCTTCTGCCAAGATTTTTTCTGGAATACTTTCTTTTTCAAAATCTATTTGAAGAAGGGATATATACCATCCCGCTCCCTGCTCCAAATGAATGGGGGGATTGATTGAGACTGTAAAATCATGCCAAGTGTTATGTGAACAAAGTTTCAAATCCATTAATGAATTCAGACAGTAGTTCACCATGTTGACAGTGATGCAAACAAAATCAAAAAGAGGAATCACATAACATACACACATATAAAATTCCGATCTAAGTCTACTGATCTACACTCCTAGTTTGTGAATTTCACTTGATAAAATCCAGCTATTGTAAGAGGAATCATATGATTTCCATTTTACCAAAGAATACTTTTTTTTATCTTTAACAGTTTCAGAAATAATTGTTTCTATCTCAAATAAAGTGTCATCACTCACTCCAACCTTTTGCAATTCTTCAGGATAGAACCATCCTTCAATAGGCGAGTTATCCCAGGCCTTGACTTTATATTTTTCAAACCCTTGTTTAATTTTACGTTCTGTTACAATGAAAATTTCCTTTGTCCACTTTTCATCATAATGATGTGTAAATGGAGAACTTAAATATGAGAGGTTCACTCGATCGTTGGTTTGAAAATTAAAAACGCTCGCTCTTCCTGTGGTAGTTGCTGAATCATTTCTGAGATAGTGATAATGCCAAAGTTCACTCTTATCCTTTTCACAGAAAGCATTTCGCGGAGTAGTACCAATCCCTTTATGCTTGCTATCATTGTAGGCTGCTGTTACCGCTTGCAGTGAATCACTCCAGTTAAAGCTATGAGTTGCTTTGAATAATCTAGCCAAGCGAGCTCGAAGTGTTTGAATCACGCATTCAGCCATATGCGCCTTAGTCTCGCTATTTAAGGTGGTGAAATGATTGCTGTTTAGGGATTTAAAATATTGCTGCATCATTTTTGCAATGAACTCCGATCCTCGATCACTGCGGATATTTTTATGAGGAGGGGGATTACTTTTTTTAATGTTTTCAAATGCTTCTTTAACAGAAGAAGCTTGAAGATTGAGTAATGGTCTAGTTATTAGATATCTTGTAAATACATCAATGCAAACTAAAATATAACCATAACCAGAATTATGCTCTTTATAAAACATCATGGAGAGGGTGTCAACATCAAATTGATAATGTTTATCAGATATAACTAATCGCTCACGTTTATATCTACAGGGAGCTTTCTTAAAAGTTGAAAAACTGTCTTGCGATTCTAACCATTCACGTATTTTGCGAAGAGATATTTTAAATTTCTTCTCCTTTTTAACTTCAGTATAAAGTCTATTGATTCCTGATAAACTTCCAGGATGACTTCGATTGAAGTATGTATCATGAAGATATCGCTTCTCTTCCTCAGTTAGCGATGGGAGAAGAACTTTCGCCATTCTTCATTCACTCCTTTTCTTCTGTTTTGCCTTGTGATAACACCAGACGAAGTATGTTGTCTAGTGGAGTCGGCTGGTGAAGATTTTGTTGAAAGTGAATTTAGCATCAGTGATCTAACCTTCTTAATCTTTTCCTTATTGATAATCTTCTTCTTTTTTTTCTCTTTTTCTTTTTTTACCCCACTTGTTCTCGGTATTCCAGGAGGAGGAGGAGGAGGAGGAGGAAGGTGAGACGATGGTGACGTCGTCGTCATCGTTGTCGTCACCGGCGTAAAATACGACGCCCTCTCGTCGATCGCGTCGTATAGAGGAGGAGCACAGGCGGCAGGATGACTCAAAGGTTGCTCATTTTTCCTTGACGTTTTGTTCTTCTTCTGTTGGGGATTTTTATTGATAGCAAATTTATCAATAACATCTTTATCAACATCAATATCAACTGCATCACCATCATCATCAATAAGTTCACTGGGTGTTATGATACTGTTTTTATTCCCCTCCTCCTTCTTATATCGAAGGTAGGAATCATATGTTATGGTTACATACTTCCTCATGATAAAACCCCTAACAATCTTGACTTAATTGAAATGAAAATTGCATACAGTTTTTTTATGATGTAACTGAAGCAGGCGTAATCTTGCGTGTTCATTCAGATGAATAAGATTGTGAATTAGTTTCTTATGCTTTTCCAATAAACGCTTATTATTTCTGGAGATGGATAATTTTGATAATGCAACTAAAATCTCAGCAATGCATTCAATCTGTTTTCGACTCGCCGTCACCAATAAAGCTTTAGCCTGCTCAGGTCTCGACTTCAACAAAAACAAAATAAACTCCTTGCAATGCTGAATATGTTGTGATGACATGATGTATGTGCAAACAGATTTTTCTTCCCAATGAATGAATATCATCAGAATCCAAGGTATAAATAACTAAAATGTGGCTGTGTGAGTGTGTGTGTGTGATTCCTGAATGAAAGAATGAATGAATGAATGAAAGATTGTGTATGAAGCTCCATATACACTCACATTCAATTGCATAGAGACTCTCATCCATCCATAAATATAATCCTTCATATTTTATTTTATTTTATTTTATTCACTAAGGTAAATAGGAAATAAAATCCTCTCCCAAAAATATATTAGTATAGAGTTTTGATCGCAAATGAGTAGATGTGGAAATATCTACCACATCGCGTGGGTGTAGACAAATCAATAAATATCCGATTTTTTTAGACTCAACAGCATCCTTATAACTTTCCAACAGCAGTTTACCCAAATTTGTCTGAGTCGCTACTCGATGAATTTGTCTCATATCTCTCGAATTATTCATTATAATCATATATTGAACATTCAGAGAAATGGTCCGTCAACACTTCCCCTGTTCATAAACATTATGACTAACCATAATCACTGAACATCCTCGATGATGACTAAACTTACTAACTAGATGTTGAGCACCTAAGTTATTCACCACTTCTTCATTTAAGTCATCTAGTATAATCAAATTGTGTTGAGAAAGATCAGAAAAAGCAAAAATCTTCTCTTTGGATGGGATGCCCTCCATAAATTCAATATCTGTAAGCTCTGCATCCATTTTATCAAACAACGGTTGTTCAACTCCATAACAATAGAGAATTTTATCAACAGGAATCTCAAATAGCGTTCGACGTTCGGATAATATCCTATGAATCAATGATGTTTTTCCACTACCTGTGATTCCACTCACGCTAATAGTAGCTGGAGATTTCATACCCTGAAAAGCTTGATTATCATCTTCAATTGTAACAATCGACATGCTGATGAGGATTATGATTATGATGATGATAATGATGATAGAGATGTTGCTTTTGAGATGTTATGCTCATGAAAGGGGCGAGAGTTATGAGCCTAGTGATGGTATGATGGAGATGAAGATGTAGATGATAATGATGTTGATGAAGATGCTGCAGATGATGATGATGCCGCTGCTGATGATGAATCGATTGAATCTACAATTGATTTAAACTTTCTCCAGAAACATCCAATAAAATTAGATCCAAGCATGTCTGTTGGATTAGAAATTTCACTCATCCCCATATTAATTCCTGCAGTCCAGTTTTTATCATAACGATCACCAGGATGAACAATGGTGCAACCTGAAGGGAGTGATCACAACTGCACAATCACTCTACTTCTGATTTTCATTAATTTCATGTTAAGAATAGCAATCATTTTTTTCTTAGACAAAATGATTGCTATTCATAACATGAACATTAATGAAAGATGAGAAGTAGAGGGATTGTGCAGTTGTGATCACTCCCCTTCAGGTGGCACACATTGTTCATCCTGGTGAATCGGTTAGGATAAAAAACTGGACTGCAGTTATTAAATATGGGGATGAGTGAAATTTCTAATCCAACAGACATGCTTGGTTCTAATTTTATTGGATGTTTCTGGGAGAAAGTTTTAAATCAATTGTAGATTTCAACGATTCATCAATCAGCTGCGAATCTCATCATCTCTGCAGCATCAAAATCATCATCATCATCTACATCATCATCTCCATCATACCATCACTAAGCTCATAACTCTATCCCCTTTCATGAGTATAACATCTCAAAAGCATCATCTCTATCATCATCATCATAATCATAATCCTCATCAGCATGTCGATTGTTACAATTGAAGATGATAATCAAGCTCTTCAGGGTATGACATCTCCAGCTACTATTAGCTTGAGTGGAATCACAGGTAGTGGAAAAACATCATTGATTCATAGGATATTATCCGAACGTCGAACGCTATTTGAGATTCCTGTTCATAAAATTCTCTATTGTTATGGAGTTGAGCAACCGTTGTTTGATCAAATGGATGCAGAGATTAGAGATATTGAATTTATGGAGGGCATCCCATCCAAAGAGAAGATTTTTGCTTTTTCTGATCTTCCTCAACACAATTTGATGATACTAGATGACTTAAATGAAGAAGTGGTGAATAACTTAGGTGCTCAACATCTAGTTAGTAAGTTTAGTCATCATCGAGGATGTTCAGTGATTATGGTTAGTCATAATGTTTATGAACAGGGGAAGTGTTCACGAACCATTTCTCTGAATGTTCAATATATGATTATAATGAATAATTCGAGAGATATGAGACAAATTCAGCGAGTAGCGTCTCAGACAAATTTGGGTAAACTGCTGTTGGAAAGTTATAAGGATGCTGTTGAGTCTAAGAAATTCGGATATTTATTGATTTGTCTACACCCACGCGATGTGGTAGATATTTCCGCATCTACTCGTTTGCGATCAAAACTCCATACTAATATATTTTTGGGAGAGGATTTAATTTCCTATTTACCTTAGTGAATAAAATAAAATAAAATATGAAGGATTATATTTATGGATGGATGAGAGTCTCTATGCAATTGAATGTGAGTGTATATGAAGCTTCATATACAATCTTTCATTCATTCATTCATTCATTCATTCATTTATTCATTCATTCTTTCATTCAGGAATCACACACACACACTCACACACACACAGTCACATTTTAGTTATTTATACCTTGGATTCTGATGTTCTTCATTCATTGGGAAGAAAAATCTGTTTGCACATACATCATGTCATCACAACATATTCAGCATTGCAAGGAGTTTATTTTGTTGTTGTTGAAGTCGAGACCTGAGCAGGCTAAAGCTTTATTGGTGACGGCGAGTCCAAAACAGATTGAATGCATTGCTGACATTATAGTTGCATTATCAAAATTATCCATCTCCAGAAATACTAAGCGTTTATTGGAAAAGCATAAGAAACTAATTCACAATCTTATTCATCTGAATGAACACGCAAGATTACGCCTGCTTCAGTTACATCATAAAAAACTGTATGCGATTTTCATTTCAATTAAGCCAAGATTGTTAGGGGTTTTATCATGAGGAAGTATGTAACCATAACATATGATTCCTACCTTCGATATAAGAAGGAGGAGGGGAATAAAAACAATATCATAACACCCAGTGAACTTATTGATGATGATGATGCAGTTGATATTGATGTTGATAAAGATGTTATTGATAAATTTGCTATCAATAAGAATCTCCACCAGAAGAAGAACAAAAAGTCAAGGAAAAAAGAGCAACCTTTCAGTCATCCTGCCGCCTCTGCTCCTCCTCTATACGACGCGATCGACGAGATGGCGTCGTTTTTGGCGCCGGCGACGACGACGTCACCATCGTCTCATCTTCCTCCTCCTCCTCCTCCTCCTGGAATACCGAGAACAAGTGGTGTAAAAAAAAAAAAAGAGAAAAAAAAGAAGAAGATTATCAATAAGGAAAAGATTAAGAAGGTTAGATCACTGATGCTAAATTCACTTTCAACAAAATCTTCACCTGCTGACTCCACTAGACAACAGACTTCATCTGGTGTTATCACAAGGCAAAACAGAAGAAAAGGAGTGAATGAAGAATGGCGAAAGTTCTTCTCCCATCGCTAACTGAGGAAGAGAAGCGATATCGTCATGATACATACTTCAATCCAAGGCATCCTGGAAGTTTATCAGGAATCAATAGACTTTATACTGAAGTTAAAAAGGAGAAGAAATTAAAAATATCTCTTCGCAAAATATGTGAATGGCTAGAATCACAAGACAGTTTTTCAACTTTTAAGAAAGCTCCCCGTAGATGTAAACGTGAGCGATTAGTTATATCTGATAAACATTATCAATTTGATGTTGACACCCTCTCCATGATGTTTTATAAAGATCATAATTCTGGTTATAGTTATATTTTAGTTTGCATTGATGTATTTACAAGATATCTAATAACTAGACCATTACTCAATCTTGATGCGCGAAAAGGAAGAAGGCAAGGCGGGGGTGGAAAGAAAGGCGTTTATTCAACGCCTCAACAGAGTATACAGAGGAAGAGAAAGGCTCATGAGGAGCAATGAAATGATAATAACAATAAAAGGGGGCTCATAAGGAGCAATGGAAGATAGGGCTCATGAGGAGCACTGGGAAATGTACATGATAAATAGGAGAGTTCAGGCAGGAGCACAGGGAAATGTACATGATAAATAGGAGAGTTCAGGCAGAGTCAGATGTCTGGGGTGGTCAGTGAGGTGGTGCCGAGGAGCCCTCCACCGCTGAAAGAGAAAAGATAGGAGAAAGAGATGGGTGGGTGGGTGGAGAAAAAAGGGAGAGATCTGGAAGGCGGCAGGAGGGCGAGTGCCTGAGGGAGGCCGACGGGCGGCCTTATAAGGGGAGGGGGACGGGCGACAGCAGGTGAGGTGGGAAAGCTGCCGGCCCGGGGGAGGGCGAGAGGCGGTGAGCAGCGGGCGTCGGGTGAGGCGCGAATGCTGCGCGACACGGGGGCAGGGGAGGGAGCGGCGCGCGGCGGCTTCGGGTGAGGTGTGAGCGGACCGCGACAGCCCGGGGCGGAGGAGGGTCTCTTCCTTTCCTCGCATCAAACGTAATGCTTCGCATTACGACCGATGCGCGAAAAGGAAGAAGGCAAGGCGGGAAGGCGTGGTGGAAAGAAAGGCGTTTATTCAACGCCTCAACAGAGTATACAGAGGAAGAGAAAGGCTCATGAGGAGCAATGAAATGATAATAACAATAAAAGGGGGCTCATAAGGAGCAATGGAAGATAGGGCTCATGAGGAGCACAGGGAAATGTACATGATAAATAGGAGAGTTCAGGCAGGAGCACAGGGAAATGTACATGATAAATAGGAGAGTTCAGGCAGAGTCAGATGTCTGGGGTGGTCAGTGAGGGGGTGCCGAGGAGCCCTCCAGCAAAGCGGCGGAGAGGGCTCGAGGCGCGCCCGAGGGGGCGAGGCGGGGCACGTAGGCATGGACCGCCTCGGAGGTCCAGGTGCCCTGAGGTTCCCTGGTGGGCGGGGAGTGTCCAGGGCCTACGTCGACAAGGGGCAGGCGGCCAAAGAGAGAGGCCCGCTCCTTGGCGAGATCGGGTGAGGAGGTGCGACGAGGGTCGAGCAGAGGGGCAGCGAAGTCGTCAGGGCTGGGCGGGGTGGCGGTCGCGGCTGTGATGTCGGCAGAGGGCTCCTCGTGAGGCTGAGCTGGGCTGTGGTCTGAGGCTTGAGGTCCGAGGTGATGATCCCCGACTGGGCGGCGCTTCGATCGGTGGTCGCTGGGGGGTTGTCGGTGGTCGTGACGGTCCGCGGCGGTGTTGTCTGGGGAGGGTCTGTCCTGAGGGTGGGCGGCGTCTGGGGAGGGTTCCTCGTGAGGCTCGTTTGTGCCCTGAGGTTCCCTGGGTGTGGGGGGGAGTGTCTGGGGCCTAGGTCGACAAGGGGCGGGCGGCCAAAGATAGAGGAGGCCCGCTCCTTGGAGAGATCCGGTGAGGAGGTCCGGCGAGGGTTGAGGAGGAGGGCAGCGACGTCCTGAGGGCTGGGTGGGGTGGGGGTTGGGGTCGGGTCGGGCGGGTTGCTGAAGGCGGTGTCGTGGGGGTCGGCGGCTGTGATGTCGGCAGAGGGTTCCTCGTGAGGCTGGGCTGGGCTGTGGTCTGAGGCGTGAGATCCGAGGTGATGATCCCCGGCTGTGAGTGGGCGGCGCTTCGATTGGTGGTCGCTGGGAGGTTGTCGGTGGACGGCGGTGTCATGAGGGTCGGCGGCTGTGATGTCGGCAGAAGGTTCCTCGTGAGGCTGGGCTGGGATGTGGTCTGAGGCGTGAGGTCCGAGGTGATGATCCCCGGCTGTGTCTGGGCGGCGCTGCGATCGGTGGTCGCTGGGAGGTTGTCGGGTGCAATTAGACGGTGTCATGAGGGTCGGCGGCAGAGGGTTCCTCGTGAGGCTGGGCTGGGATGTGGTCCGAGGCGTGAGGCCCGAGGTGATGATCCCTGGCTGGGACTGGGCGGCGCTGCGATCGGTGGTCGCTGGGAGGTTGTCGATGGAGGTCGCGGGGCTGTCGGCAGTGATGAGGGTGAGGCGCCGGGAAGGGCCCCCCGGGCCGGCCGGGGGAAGGCCGGCGGATCAAAAATCCGCCGAGGCGGCCGGGGTCTGTGCTCCCCGGGGCGGTGCCGGAGCGGGCGCTGTGGTGTGGGCGGGCTGGCGCCTTGGTGCAGGTGGGGGGGTCTCCGGGGAGGGTCGGGGTCCCCCCGACTCCAGGGCGTCCATACAGGCGTTCATAAGGGCGCTAGTCTGGCGGTACTGGGTCTGGAGGCGCTGGATGGCCTCCATGATGGCCGTCGTGTCGGCGCCCGAGGTGCGGTCCAAGGGCGCATAGGGGGGCGCCTCGGCCGAGGAGGGTGAAGCGCCCCGCGGAGATCTTGAGGAGGGTCCCGGCGTGGCCAGGGCGCTCGTCCGGGAGTCCTTGCCTTGTCCTGGCATGCTTGGGGCGGCCTGAGGAGTTGCAGCGGTCCGAGGTGGAGTCCGGCGAGGTGAGGTCCAAAGCAGAAAAAAGTTCCAAGGAGAGATCTGGAAGGCGGCAGGAGGGCGAGTGCCTGAGGGAGGCCGGCGGGCGGCCTTATAAGGGGAGGGGGACGGGCGACAGCAGGTGAGGTGGGAAAGCTGCCGGCCCGAGGGAGGGCGAGAGGCGGTGAGCAGCGGGCGTCGGGTGAGGCACGAATGCTGCGCGACACGGGGGCGGGGGAGGGAGCGGCGCACGTCGGCGTCGGGTGAGGTGTCAGGGCAGCGCGACACGGGGCGGGGGAGGGTCTCTTCCTTTCCTCACATCAAACGTAATGCTTCGCATTACGACCCAAGCTTCTTCTGTTAAAGAAGCATTTGAAAACATTTAAAAAAGTAATCCCCCTCCTCCTAAAAATATCCGCAGCGATCGGGGATCGGAGTTCATTGCAAAAATGATGCAGCAATATTTTAAATCCCTAAACATCAATCATTTAACCACCTTAAATAGTGAGACTAAGGCGCATATGGCTGAACGCGTGATTCAAACACTTCGAGCTCGCTTGGCTAGATTATTCAAAGCAACTCATAGCTTTAACTGGAGTGATTCACTGCAAGCGGTAACAGCAGCCTACAATGATAGTGATAATAAAGGGATTGGTACTACTCCGTGAAATGCTTTCTGTGAAAAGGATAAGAGTGAACTTTGGCATTATCAATATCTCAGAAATGATTCAGCAACTACCAAAGGAAGAGCGAGCGTTTTTAATTTTCAAACCAACGATCGAGTGAAGCTCTCATATTTAAGTTCTCCATTTACACGTCATTATGATGAAAAGTGGACAAAGGAAAGTTTCATTGTAAGAGAACGTAAAATTAAACAAGGGTTTGAAAAATATAAAGTCAAGGCTTGGGATAACTCGCCTATTGAAGGATGGTTCTATCCTGAAGAATTGCAAAAGGTTGGAGTGAGTGATGATACTTTATTTGAGATGGAAACAATTATTTCTGAAACTGTTAAAGATAAAAAAAGTATTCTTTGGTAAAATGGAAATCATATGATTCCTCTTACAATAGCTGGATTTTATCAAGTGAAATTCACAAACTGGGAGTGTAGATCAGTAGACTTAGATCAGAATATTATATGTGTGTATGTTATGTGCTTCCTCATTTTGATTTTGTTTGCATCACTGTCAACATGGTGAACTTCTGTCTGAATTCATTAATGGATTTGAAACTTTGTTCACATAACACTTGGCATGATTTTACAGTCTCAATCAATCGTCCCATTCATTTGGAGCAGGGAGCAGGATGGTATATATCCCTTCTTCAAATAGATTTTGAAAAAGAAAGTATTACAGAAAAAATCTCGGCAGAGGAAAATGAAAAAGAAACAGAAAAAGAAAAAGAAAAAACCATTCCTCCCTCGTCTTCAGCATCGTTAGCTTCACCACTGATAACATCAAAATATGTGTATATTTTTTGTAATCTCATTACACCTGTCGCAATAGGAGATTCTCCGCATGGGGTGTTAGCTTACAGCTATAAAGGAAGTGGTGGGAGTGGAGGATATCATATGACACCATCTGCTCCGTTACACCAACCCATCAATACTCAATACTTGAATTCTATAAGGATCTCCATCAGAGACGAATGAGGAGAAATCCCTTTGATAGAAGCAGACGTCACTCTTTGCATTCTTCAAATTTGTAGAGACTATGGCCTTAGTTCCGCTAGGTACAAGCTCTAACAGCTGGGTGCTTCATTCTAATGTTAAATGTATGACTGCATTAAAAAAACCTAAGAATAGCTTTAAAACTATTTCCAGCTTCAAGCATGTAAAGACATCTTCACCCAAAATTGAGATGGTTTCACCAGTTAGTCATGTATTAGAGCAAACCAAGGAGAAGCAGGAGCAAATAAATCTAACGACAGAAAACATGGTGGGGGAGATCAATCACAGCACGATTCCCTCTAAGAAGAAAAAGAGAAAAGATGAGAAAAGGGGAAGTAGGAAGAAGAAGAGAGAAATGCATCAATCTACTATAAGTAGATTGATGCAGGAACGCATGCGTCAGTCGAATGGAGGAATAAAACGGAGAAGAGGTAAAAGCAGTGAAGAGAAGAACAAAAAGAAGAAGAAGAAGAAGAAGGATCAAACGAAACGCAAATCTCAATCCATACATTCTAAACATTTCAAACGAAAGAATAAGAAATGAGAAGTGAGAAGTAGAAGAGTGAGATTGTGAGTTTGAGAGCTTGTGATAGAGAGAGAGAGAGTGAGTGTGAATGATCACAATTTCATTAATAAAATTATAAAATGCAGCAGGAATATCTCCTACATGATGCGGTTGAGGGATATACCGAGAGATTGGATATTTTCTCCAAACCACGTATGGATGCAGGGGTTTTGTACTCGGATTATGTTCAGATTCACCCTACGTCCACCATTTCCAATGAGGGATCGATTCTATTCAAAGTAGATGGAACGAATGGTGGATATCTCAATACAAGGAATATACAGATGACGATTTCAATGAAAATCGTTAAATCGGACAACTCCCCAGTGGCGATTACTGATGATGTCACCCTAACAAATCAGCCGCTGTATAGTCTATTCCGTCAAGTGAATGCCACAATTAATAATTCTTACATCAACTCCGATGTCGGGGGTTTATATGCTCAAAAGAATTACTATAAATCATTATTTGGAAAAAATAAGGGGTTGAATTCTAGTTATAATAGAATGAAAGGATACTTTCCGGATGAAGAGCATGTTGAATTGGTGAATATTATTCCCAAAGAATCAGCCCCTTCCTTTAATTCGGGATTAAATGCGCGTCATAAACTCACCAATAAGGGGCAAGTAGCAGAATTTAAAGGTCCTCCAGGATTAGATTTTATCGATGATTTAGATAAGATTTTAGTGAATGGATGTGAAATTATCTTCAAATTTCAACAGCATAGTGACGCCTTTAGACTTCTCTCTCCTACAGAAGGTGCAAGTTATAAGCTTCTAATTACTAAGATGTATCTCACTGTAAACTATATTCGCATTAGACCGGAGATATTACTAAGTCATTCAGAGAAGTTTGCTCAGAATTCTGGGCTTAATGTAGCGCAATTCACTTATCCCCGAACCATGATGAGGCTATTCACAATTCCTGCAGGTGTTAATAAAACATGGGAGGCCACAGGTGTTTTAGGTGATAAAATCCCTTATCAACTCGCATTAACACTTGTGAATGATATAGCATACTCAGGAAGTTACAGTAGAAACCCCTTCAATTTAGAACATTGTAAAGTAGAATATATTTCCTTTGAAATAGATGGACGAAGTGTTCCAGATACACCCTTAACCCCTAATTTTGAAACATGGGGAGGTGATTGAATCTTTTCACGCAATGGTTAAAGCTCATAGACATCCAGATCTATGTACATTGTCTCCTGATGATTTTCAAAAAGGAAGGGCAGTATTCTGTTTCAATGTGGAGGAATCCACCTACGGAACTGATATGGAGGGAGTATATCCTATTCTGAAGCGCGGATCATCCAGAATATGTCTCTCATTTAAAGAAGCTCTTCCCAACTCGATGGTCGCCATCATTTCAGCACAGGTCATTGGAGATTTCACTATTAGCAAATCAAGACTTGTAACAGTAAATCAATGACAAGGAGAAAGAAGAAGAGAGGGAGAAAGAGAGAGAGAGAGAAAGGAAAGAAAAGTGAAAGGAGAGAAGCAAGCATACATATAATGTTAGTTTTAGTATGAGTATCCTCAGAAATGTGAATGAATGTTTAGAATTAGTACTATTATTAATATTATTATGTTGTATATAATGAGATGTCAAGAGCAAAATATTTCTATCAATCGCTATTATCAGTAGATATTTGCTAATAGCGAATTTTATATGCGGAGTGAAGTGGAAGTATTATGATGCAGTGTATTATGATACGGTGTATTATGATGTGATGTGATGAGATGTCTTGCGGTGTGATGTATCATGATGCGATATGATGAAATGTGAAATTAAAATAATCCATCTTCTAATGTCTGTAGTTATTTCTTCTTTCTTTACAGTTCGAATTCAGCTCCTCCTGTTCATTGTTATGATTCCCTTCGAATAGAGAGTGAGATTCTCGTATTACTTTAGTTTTTCTTTTATATTATTGGTGTATGTATATATAGATATATATATCTAAAGATGAATAAATAAATAAATAATTAAATTAAGTTCTATATATATATCTATATACTTGTTAAAATGGATGTTTTCACTCTCTTCCTTTCTAAATACTAAACTCCGCATCTCACAACACTCACTCTCCACTCTGTCACTTTCGCATATCCGACACCACATCCGCTTCAATTCAGTTTTCCCAATCCTATATATTAGGAAGTGAATATTTCAAATATTCTTTATTTATAGTTTGTAAATTGAATATAAGTAAATGTCGATATAGATATATATATATATATATATAAATATATATATATATATAAATACTTTTCATCAAACTTATTTCATTAAACTTATTTCATTAAAAAAACAGCCAATCACTTTCGAACATTCTCAACAATGCGAACTTGTTTTACTTTTCCACGTTCTTCAGTGTGGTATACAGGATTATAAGGAGTGATAAGGAATCATGATTCAATCATACAGGATTCAATCATATAGGATGTGGAAAAAGGATAGGATGTTGAAAAAGGATGCGAAAATCTACTAAATAAGAGAAGTATTTCTTTATGGTTTGATAGATTCACAGATGTCGTTATTATCGTGGAATCGGGATGCGAACGACTGAGGAGGATGGTCAGAGAGTGTGAAAGATTAAATCTTCTATGGGGATTTAAAAAAATAAAATAAAATTGTTACACTACACAAAATGAAATCTTTTCACAGCTAACACAATTGGGGATGTTGGCCTGGCTAACATCTGTAATTCGCCAATGAGATGCCAGGTGGATCCCCAGTGCAAGCCGGTTGCGTGGTCACTCGACCACTGGAGCCCGAGCCGGCAACACGCATTTTCTTCCCACCCACCCTCCCCAAGCTTGAAGACAGGGGGAAGGGGTTGAGCGCTGTCAGGAGTGCAATTACAGATCTCCACCAATGACCTACTGTGCATACCATGTTTCGTTTTCAGCTAAGCTTACTGAACTTTGATGATCACTGCTTATAAGTCTAATTAGTGTGCTTAAAGGCCACTGTCGCCGTCACGCTTTGTTATCTACACGAATGACCATCTCAGCGCTGCAGCTCATTGTACGTGAGCATTGACCTGTCACTAGTTAAGAAGGCCACGCGCCGACTATATATCCGCGAAGAAGCTTCCTTGAAGTTTGTAACGTTAAATTTTGATTATTCAGATTTTCTTTGTTTAGTTCGATTTTCTTTGTTTATTAGAAAGATGTTACTTTATTTAATATTTCTCACCAAGAATGACTCGATGTTTCTTGATGTTGCTGCATCGTCTCCTGCAGGTGGTGGGATATCTGGAATGTTAACAGTAGTAATAAAGTTGTAAGTGGAGTAAAGGTGAAGGTGAGGGAGAAGGATGTCAAAGGTTATTCAGTCGGTCAGTTCATTTGGTGAAAGTTCTGCTGAAAACACGCATGCATATCTGGAGACCGCAGTAATAGAGCTATAAGTGGAGTAAAGACGATTATGAAGCAGAAGGGAATGTCATGACTGGTCATCTCATTTGCTGAAACTCCTGCTGAAAAACACGCATGCGTGTCTACAGACCGTAGTAATAGCGCTATAAGTGGAGTAAAGACGATTGTGAAGGAGAAGGGGATGTCAAAGGTTACTCAGCAACGGAATGAGTGGTCAACTTATTTGGTGAAACTCCTGCTGAAAAAACAAAACAAACAAAAAACAAAAACAAAACAAAAAAATGCGCGCGAGCAAATTGCTAACACTTGTGCACGCGAGGGTTCTCGGTGGTAAAGCGTTGCTTAGCGACTAGCTAAGCAACGATGGGGGTTCGGGCGTTCGGGGCCAGACCCGGCGGACGTGTTTCTACACGCTCCGTCGTTTTCCACCGATATTTTGGCTTTTTAGGGCCAAAATTCTAAACTAAATTATAGAAACAACACGGGAGGGAACGGGAGACCTTCGTTACTATTTATGTTGGTATCCTTGTTAGTCTTTGGTTAAGAATAAATCGTGAGCTCTTGTAAAGGTGAATCAGGACGTTCCTTGCATTCTTTCCTATCCTCCAGTCTTATTGTAGATTAACCGCTATGGAACCTATATTCGATTGCTTTCTATGAACTGAGAGGCCTTAAGCCTAAGTCGGCCTTCTGCAAGGAATACACCCCTCTGCGGGAATCTAATAACTGACGCATTTACAGAATTAACGTAGTGTTACTTTTAGGCTAGAACCACGACACATAAGGTAAATTAAACAGTAGTGACAGCGGCAGCAACTCGTGCTGGACTGCGCATATTTGGATTCATTTAGTAACATTCATAATATCTCTAACGACGAAGGGGGCAGCCAGTAGTTGAAATAACCTAATATAGATACACTTTAGGCCGATAAATGCGCACGGTGGCAAATCTAGTATTTAGACGATACTCTGGCTGGCACCTACAGTACGGGACGGACACCGACGACAGAATACGCGCAGGCGGGCGGTAAGGCTACGACGGCGGTGGCGGGCCAAGGAAATTCACATGGAAACAATTAATTATATTAACACGTTAGGCTCGCCTTAAGCGGGGGTGGAATAGCCCGACGGTTAAACTGGTGCCGTGACCAGGATTAGTAAGGAGTGTAATACCTTTTGATTCACCTTCTATAGGCGAATTTGAAATTTTAAAAACAAACGGTGCGTGGTCATAGGGCCAGCGCATTTGTTATGTGACGGACGTACGGGCGCTGCGCTAGCGCTGCAAGGCGCCCCCTGATGATTTAGGGAGTACTGGGAAGACATTAATATACGGGATATTAGTGTTGACTAAATTGGACTCCTGTTATGGTTTTGCGGCTAGCCTTAGATACATTTCGCCGCGAGGGTATAGGCCTTGAGTCCGCGGTGGGTACCTCTACGCGAATCGTGGCCTGAGGAGCGTAGATCCACAATAATGGCGTACCTTTGTGTCGCTCCGATGGGCGGAGGCGTACGGGACGTGGACTAGCTATCCCGGCATGAAGTCTCACGCGCATTATATTTAGTTAGAGTTTTAGAAATTTGCTACTGCGGCCTTGCCGATATTAGGATCGGTCAGATGGCGAGATTAAGTTAGGCCGTAGGCAGTAGCGTTGAGCTAGCCCGCTTGTTTCTATTTTGTTACGTGGTATCCTAGCGACGTGGCACGTCGCGATAGGGAGAGGACGTCAGAGGGCGTAATTGGAGCATTAGGTCAGTAGTCCAGTGGCTGTTCGACTGATTGGTCAGTTTCCTCGCGTGCTGCGTGTGTCACATTTTTTGATTTTTTCATTCGCTCTGTTTTGTTTTACAATCTATTATACCGTTTTCTGTTCCCTTATTGGGGACGGTTTGGATATCAGGAGATAAACAGTTTTTGCTATTCTAAATTACGGGTATATATTCTAAGTAATAACAAGAACATGAGTAAGGAAGACGGATTGAACTATCTGGGTATTTTTCAGTCAGTTTCCCTTAGTTGCTCACATTTATTCTGGAATCTCGTTTATTTTCATCTTCCTCGGGGTTTACAGAATTTTCGGCTGGTTTGTATTTTCTTTAGAGACTTCTCTTTTCACTATCTAAATATCTAATAACAATAAATAAATTCTTCGTAAACTAAAAAGGAAATCGCCACTAATGCGCCCTTCCTTCAAATAGTAAATTTGTGATAGGCACATATTTGCGCTCTGGCGCGTTTTCCGTGTTTACGGTTGAAGAACTATATGGGTGCGCAATTTGCGTTCTACCTAAATGCATTCCTAAATGCACTTGTTAAATATACCACGACTTTTCATATGCAATTGCGCTATCGCACAGCTCTAGGCCTTACTGTGCATAACTCCAGGCACTTATTACATATAATGTATGTTTAGAGAGCCTTAGGCGCCTTGGCGTTTGTTTAAAAAAAAAAAAAATAATAGAAAGATTTTTTTTACGTACTTAAAAGACGTATTTTTGGACATATATATATATATGTACTTAGGCACACGTATCTTTGGGTATCCTATCATTAGGCCCGTTGACTCTTTCAAGTTATTATAAATACGTACATAAAAGAACGTATTTTTTGTTATTAAAAGTAAATAAAAATAATAAAAAAAAAAAATATATATATACGTATCTATTTATATTTTTGGTTATTAAAATTTTATATACGTACCTAAAAGGACGTATTTGTTAACATTGAAAATACCAATAAATACGTACTTACAGAGATGCAATTTTTATACGTACTTAGACGCACGTATTTTTGGGTAAACTAATATATACATTGGGAAGTCAAATAACACAACGAGAAGTTTCTTTTTGCGCCCTGGCACGGACAGCGATATTTTCACTGAACACGCCGGGGGACGGTCAGGTCTGTTATTATTGTTTAATGTGCTACACCCGTGAACCGTTGTAGCCCCGCCCACTTTTCTCTTCTTAGACGAACATCAATTCTTGTTGTTCGTCTGGGGGAGCAGTGAAGTGGGCGTGCCTACTCGCCTAAGCCATTTGCGCACGCGCAAATTGCGCGCGCGTAAATTGCTAACACTTGTGCACGCAAGTGTTCTCGGTGGTAAAGCGTTGCTTAGCGACTAGCTAAGCAACGATGGGGGTTCGGGCGTTCGGGGCCAGACCCGGCGGACGTGTTTCTACACGCTCCGTCGTTTTCCACCGATATTTAGGCTTTTTAGGGTCAAAATTCTAAACTAAATTATAGAAACAACACGGGAGGGAACGGGAGACCTTCGTTACTATTTATGTTGGTATCCTTGTTAGTCTTTGGTTAAGAATAAATCGTGAGCTCTTGTAAAGGTGAATCAGGACGTTCCTTGCATTCTTTCCTATCCTCCAGTCTTATTGTAGATTAACCGCTATGGAACCTATATTCGATTGCTTTCTATGAACTGAGAGGCCTTAAGCCTAAGTCGGCCTTCTGCAAGTAATGCACCCCTCTGCGGGAATCTAATAACTGACGCATTTACAGAATTAACGTAGTGTTACTTTTAGGCTAGAACCACGACACATAAAGTAAATTAAACAGTAGTGACAGCGGCAGCAACTCGTGCTGGACTGCGCATATTTGGATTCATTTAGTAACATTCATAATATCTCTAACGACGAAGGGGGCAGCCAGTAGTTGAAATAACCTAATATAAATACACTTTAGGCCGATAAATGCGCACGGTGGCAAATCTAGTATTTAGACGATACTCTGGCTGGCGCCTACAGTACGGGACGGACACCGACGACGGAATACGCGCAGGCGGGCGGTAAGGCTACGACGGCGGCGGCGGGCCAAGGAAATTCACATGGAAACAATTAATTATATTAACACGTTAGGCTCGCCTTAAGCGGGGGTGGAATAGCCCGACGGTTAATATATATATATATATATATATATATATATATATATATATATTTCCCACCTGGAGGAATGGGAGAGTGGAAATCTTGTTGGAGTTTTGGAAGATGATGATGATGTTCGAGGGGAGTAGAACATTTGAAGGCCTCTATCCCATCCTCCAGATTCACTCCTCCCTCCACCCCATCCTCCACTTCCGTTACAATCACCAATCTCGCAGTTTTGAAGCCATCTGCATCGGGTAGGTGAAAGGAATCCCCCTCCTCCTCCTCCACCATCTCCTCTTCCTCTTCCTCTTCCTTCTCTTTCTCCTGTAATTCGAACAGATCCTTGGTGGTGGTGGTGGAGGAGTCAAAGGTGGGGGAATAAGTTGAGGTGGACTCACCTAATGCCTACAGTGTCTCCCCTAGTAAAAATGCTGTGAAAAGAATAATAATAATAGTAATAATAATAATATTAATAATAATAGTAATATTAATAATAATAATAATAGTAATATTAATAATGACATTGATATGAAATAAAAGGAAAGATGATGATGAAAATGAATATTCTGATATATATATTAATATATATATATTAATACATATATATATATATATCTTATATTAAGGATAAATGTATAACTAAACTCACCAAAAGTGGAGTTTGGCGCTTCATTTACTATCCTCTGTCGACAGCAACTCATGAACATCCGACAATGGGAGGGGAGATGCTGATGGAATTGTTTACAGCAACTTCCTAAGGAAGATTTCAAATTAAAAAAAAGTAGAATTAGCTGCATCAATATTATCATTATCATCAAGCATCTTCATCATTCATTATCAATATCTTCATTTTCTATCCGCATCTGTCATACAAATAAAAAGAAACAAGCAAACAATGCATTATTCATTCTCAAGAAATCATTTCATATCATTTCATATATCATATCAGTATCATATCATATCATTTCATATCATCTCATATATCATATCAGCATCATATCATATCATATTATGTTATTTCATTTCATATCACACCAGTCTACTCACACCACAGCAACACCATAACACCTCTTTTCACATTCATCAATAGCGGCATTAGCAAAATTATCATCATCATACTTCATTCCAACATATCACAAATTAAATAAACACATAATTATTATTCATTCATCAATAGAATCATTAGCAAAATTATCATCATCATCATTCCAGCATATTACAAATTAAATAAACACATCATTTTTTAGTCATTGATGCATTCATTCAATCATGCGCAAGAAAATATAACATCACAACTCGACTTATCACATCACAGAAAAAGTTACCTGTGTTCTTGTTCTTTGATTGGCGATAGTATCGCACGCATAGGCTGCATGAAAATAGCAGGAGGGTGCAGACCGCACCCAATGCAGATTTTAGCGCAATATCTCCTGCTATTATATTAGTAATCCTCCTCTCATCCGCATCCTCATCACCACTTTCACTTTTACTCCCTTTCTCTCTCCCCAGAAATAATTTTCTAGTCGCCTCCTTTAGTTTCATCTTCAAAAGACTTATAATTGAAGGTGTAATCGAAACTGAAGAAGTAGAAGAAGCGTGGGGAGTAAGAGAGGGAGTTGAAGTTGGGGTAGATGATGCTATTGTAGTTGAAGTTGGGCTAGATGATGCTATTGTTGTAGTTGTCAGCGAAGGCGTATTCATAGTCGAAGCCGTATTCATAGTCAAAGCCGTAGTCGTTGAAGCCGTAGTCGTTGAAGCCGTAGTCGAAGCTGTAGTCGAAGTCGTAGAAGTCTTACTCGAAGTCGTAGTTGATGACATTGATGAAAACGAAGATGATGATGATAAAACTGATGATGAAGCTGGGCCGTGGAAGAGAATTTTTTTAGTCTTTATTACGTTTAACGAATGGGAGGGAGAAGACGGAGTGCAGTCGGAGGCGATGATTAATCCTCCTTTTACTCGTTCGGAAGGGATGGAGCTACAATCAAACGTCGTCAACTGCCTCGCAACGGAAAGAATTTTAAAATTTTAAAATTTATGTTGTATTCTAGTGATATTAATTCGAAATAAAAAGGAGTGATCTAAAAATAAATTTTTCAAAGAAAAATCATTTGGAAGATCCCAAAGATCTTCCTCGCTAAAGCGAGGACAGATTTTAGTTGTTTTTGAAACAAAGGTGCAATGTCGAAGTGCATTGCATAGATCGAATTCCACCACCAACACCATTCCCATCACCATCAGACACCACCACCTCATTCTAACACCTCCACCACTTCCACCACCCGAAACAAGTCCATCAACGCAAACCATGTCTGAAAAGCAAAAGTGAAAAAACGTTCATTCACTCATTTTTCATTCATTCACTCATTTCTCATTCATTCACACATTTCTCATTCATTCACTCATTTCTCACTCATTCATTCACTCATTTCTCATTCATTCACTCATTTCTCATTCATTCATTCATTCACGCATTTTTCATTCATTCACTCATTTTTTCATTCATTCCTTCCATTCATTTGTCATTCCTTCCATTCATTTATTCATTCATTCAAGTATGATTTACATAATTGAAACATATTTCTATAGCATAATATTCATTTGATAAACTCTCTTTCATTCATTCTTTCATTCATTCATTCATTCATTCATTCATTCTTTCATTCATTCATTCATTCTTTCATTCATTCATTCATTCATATATACATTCTTATATAGTCTCATTCATATACATTTACTCACTTACAAAAACATAATCAATTTGATAAAACTCACCTTCATTCATTCATTCCTTCATTCATTCATTCATTCTTTCATTCATTAATTTTACATACATACATATACTCATTCAATACATACATACACAACCTCATTCGTTCATATATACATTTACTTACATAGAAAATGAGTCTTCCTCCTTCCTTTTAATTGATCAAATTAAATAAATATCACATCATATGATTCGCTGTAGCTAAATTGAGCTATATTTCTATAGCAAAATAAACATTTTAATCAACTTACCTAGTTTTTTAGAGGAAAACTGCTGCTTGAATGAAAAGCGACTTTCAAACTGGAGGAGAATGTCTAGACGCGTTTTATCAAACCTTTATCTACGGAATGCAACACTAAACTTCATTTAGAAAATCTTATCTTATCTGTTCTTCTTTTTCTCATCAATAAAATTATCGAAAATAATAATAATAATAATAAATGCAAAATGAATATAATGCATAATATAATGAAATATAGAAATGAAGGCATATAGTTAATTTTATTTATTTTTGTGATTCTTGGTGGGTGGGTGTGATGTGCAGTAAACAGGTGGTAGGGTTAGCAGTGGTGTGTGTGTGTGTGGGTAGGAGGGGAAGTGAACACACACACACTCACATATCTCACATATTACATTCATATTGTCATCCATATTCAATCTCTACACACACATATATATATATATATATATATATATATATATAAATATCAAAAATCTTCCTTGTGTGGAGTGGATGAGGGAAGATGGAGGGAATTCACTTGGTGGAAATTCGACTGTTAGAATTGGGTGTAGTTGATGCTTGGGGTGGCTGTGAAAGTCTCATAAACCACTTGAGGTGTCCCGTAAACCTGTTCACCCCCCCCCCCACACACACACACCCAGCGTCCTCTCCTGCGAGGGGGAGGGAGGGAGGAGTCACAGAGTATATGCTTGAAGAATATACTCCGTTCCGCCTCAGCTGTTAGCTGAATGGGAGGGGAGGTGAGTGGGTGGGAATAGGTGTGGGATGATAGTGGAATGGGGTATATGCTTGGAGAGTTAACTTGTGACAACTCAAATGACCCTCCCATCCAATGAAAAATAAGAGAAGGAAGTCCCGACACTCAATACAATTTTTTTTATAAAAACCCACGTCCAATCAAAATGAAGAAGAATATTAATATCATGGGGAGGGAGAATGATGCATAATTAACTAGGCGGGGTTTATGCATTCTTGTGACTATAAAAACTGTAGTTGCAGCAGAAGCTCAGATATCTTTTCACTTCAGTGAAAATATTTTATTTCACGTCAATAGTGTGAGGTGAGATATTACACCGCGTGAGATAGACATCACACCGCGTGAGATAGACATCATACCGAGTGAGATAGACTGACATCACACCACATGAGATAGACATCACCCCGTGAAGACGATCCATCCTCCCTTCTTGGAGCGGGAGTGGAATTGGGAGTGGAAGCGAGATTAGGGGAAACCCCTGGAGACGACAAGTAACGGTTTTTCTGACAGTTTTATGTTCAGTGAGTGAATGAGTGAAGCAGTCCCACCATGTCTAAAGGAGCGAGCTACAAGTATATCCATCGTCGAGGAAAAGGAGAAGTAGGAGGAGGAGGAGGAGAAGGGTAAGCCGCTATTATTAGTATACTATTATTCATTCATTCAATCATTCATTCATTCTTTCATTCAGTCATTCATTATTCATTCGATCATTCCACCTTTCATTCCACCTTTCATTCTTTCATTCCACCTTTCATTCATTCATTCAATCATTCATACCTCTATTCATTCCTCTATTCATTCATCTATTCATTCATTAATTCTTTCATTCGTTTATTACATTCATTTAATTCATCTATTCATTCACTCAGGCATCTACTCATTCATTCATTCATCCATATATTCTTTCATTAATATATTCTTTCATTCATTCATTCATTCATTCATTTATTCATTCATTCATTAATCTATTCATTCATCTATTCATTCATTCATCTATCAAATACTTTTCACATTTCTTTCATTCGTATAATCATTCGTTCATTCAATCTTTCACTCGTTTGTATTTTGTATGATCGTTTGTATGTCTTGTCTCATTTCACATTTTCATATACGTTTCACATTTTCATATACATTTCACGTTTTCATATACGTTTCACGTTTTCAAACACTTTTTCACATTTTCAAATAATTTTCACGTTTTCAAATACTTTTCACGTTTTCAAATACTTTTCACGTTTTCGAATAGTGTGTAATTACTAAATGAAAATATCTTACTTTCATCAAATAGATTGAGAAAATGGTGATACTACTGTCAGATGCGAATTTGATTATTATATATTTATTCTCACTCTACTATTCTCCTTTTTTTTCTCTAGATCTGATGCGCTCAAGTACTTCCACTCGAGTCAAAGACGGAAATCGCTATCGATTGCTGCAATGAAAGATAGAGTGCTGGACTGTCTCTGGCTCTGGGCAGTTTGGAGAGTGCATTGGAGGAAATGGAGGCAGCAGGCGCCCAACTTCAGTTATCAGCAGTAAGTTTGGCTAGTCGTGCTGACCTCCATTTCCCACAGAGTATCGCAATGCAGAAAATGCGTGCTGTTGTACAGCGCAACAATGCAGTGATGCGGCGATAATTCCAAGCGATATGATTCTGGAGACAAAGGAGGATGGGAGGATAAACTAAATCAAAAAGAATAGATTTTGGTCTCCCTCTCCTTCTCCCTCTCCTATTCCAATCCTTTCTCCCTCTCCTTCCCCTAGTCTTATTCCTAATCCGGTACACCTTCCTACTCCCATTCCCACTGTAGCTTCTACTCCCTCTGTTTTTTCCATGCCTCCTCCTCCTCCTCCTCCTTCTCCCCCTACTCCCATTCCTCAAACTTCCTTCAATCCCGTTCCCCTCTCCATCTCCAATCTCTCCCCCATCCCCCATCCCAAAACCCTCTCCAAAACTATTCCTATTTCCATTCCTAACCCCATCAATACTCCCTTTTCCATCTCCAATCCTATCTCAATTCTCTTTTCTAGTTATGATGAAGAGAACAACAGCTCCTTCCTTCCTCTGGAGAACTCCACCCCATATCCTAGTGTAGATATAATGGCTAACAGTGATATTATCTCTGACACTGTCAATGTTATTTGTGGTGACACTGACACTAATAATAGTAATTTTCTCATGGAGTTCTCCCCACCTGCTCCACCTTCTCCACTAGCTAATGAAAGTCTGATTGATATGATTAATGAGTTTGTAGACAGTTCAAATTCACTCAGCTTTGAAACATTAGTCACAAATTTAAATCTACCTGAAACAGATAATCAAAATTATAATAATGAAAATTTATTATCAGATGAAGAAATTATGATGGTGAAGCCAGGAGATATTTCTTCTCCTCTGATTCTGCCTCCTTCACACTTTTCCTCATCCCCTCTTTCTTTGAGAGCTATTCTAGAGTCAGAGGATGAGGAGAACTCAAAATTTAGGGAGTTACACACTCCTCCTCTTCATTTTACATCTCCCATTTCAATAGCTATATTACATAAACAAAATAGTGCTCTCTCTAGTAGCGACTCAGCTCTAGAGTGTGCTAGAAAGCTGGTGGAGAGAATGGATATGCAGCAACACCATCATCATCATCAGCATCAGCATCAACAGCATCAGCAAGATCATCAACAAGATGAATATGCTGATGTTGTAGCAGATGTTGAAAATGGGGTTGAAGCTGTTGTTGCAGATGTTGCTACTGGTGATGATGATGTTGCTACTGGTGATGATGATGCTGCTACTGGTGATGATGATGATGCTGCTACTGGTGAAGATGTTAAAGTAACTGATGATGATATTGTTGATGTTACTGCTACTGTTGATGATATTGATGATGATGATATTGTTGTTGCTGATATTGATGATGATATTGTTGTTGCTGATATTGATGATGATATTGTTGTTGCTGATATTGATGCTGATATTGTTGTTGCTGATATTGTTGTTGCTGATATTGTTGTTGCTGATATTGATGATGCTATTGATGTTGATGATATATGTGGAGGGGGAAAAAAGCTAGTGTTTGAGGGAGAAGATGAGGAGGATTCAATATGGAAAACCCCTCATCTTATTCGAGCTTTTCGAGAAAAAAAATGAGAAGAACGTCGTCAAAAAAATGCATCTGCAATGAGAGATCTCGTTTCTTATATTCTTCCTCCTAAGAAAAGGGTTTATCATCCCCCAAAAACACAGGATGATGCTGCTATCATGAGCAATAAAGAGGGGGAGTTTTCAGAGAATGTAGAACTGGAAGGGGAGTATTTCTCCCTTAAACAAAGGAGAAAAGTGAAATTATTCATTCCCCTTAAAAAAAAAAGATCATTATCTCCACCTTCTTCTTCTTTGATGCGGAAGAAGGGGGTGAAAGTAAAACTTTCTTTTGAATGATGAAACAACTATTACATTTGAGTAGACTCATTTGAATTAGGAACTGTTTATGATGTTGAAGAATGTGATGTTGATAGTGATGAAGATGGTGATGAAATCGATGGAAGAAAAGTAATATCCATGTAACTGAGTGAGTGAGAATAGATAAAATGACAAATGTTTTTGAAAACGCGTTAGTTGTTAGATGGATAGAGAGCTATAACCATTGATTTGATTTGAATGAATGAACTTGTATGAGAAAAAATAGAACTTTCATCAAGAGAGGGAGATTTCACTGTTTCCAACATGTGTAATGCGAATATTGAAGTGAGAGTTGATAATAGCGATGAAAATTCAACTAATGAAAATTCAACTAATGAAAATTCAACTAATGAAAATAGTATTTTAACTATGTTAATGAGAAAAAGAAAATGTTGGGGAGTGCTTCTTATGATGTGCATATTCATTATATCCTTATTTTTCACTGTACTCTTCCCAATGAAAGAAATGATTCAAAGTGAAATGTTGTCTAAAATGTTGAATAGAAGCCTTGAATATTATTATTCTATTCAACAACATCTTCTTGTATAAAAATGTGGAATAAAAGTCATGAATATTATTATTAGTATTATCATTTATATTATTATTATTATTATTACTATTATTATATTCAACAGCATCATTTTATTAATATTATTATTATTGTTAAATGGAGAGCTATTGAGAGAGAGTATGAATATATATATTCAGTCGATATGAAAATAAATGAACATAACAAAGAGAAGTTGTTTATTTGTTTTGTTTTGATTTTATTAAACAAAGATAGCGATTGATGGTATGAACATCTTTGATATATATATATATATATATAATATGCTAACAGTAAAAGAAGAAGTAGTAGTAGTATTAGTAATTTAATTCCTCTTCCTTCTTCCTCTTCCTCAGACAAGTTTATCCTTAGTCATCAACTGTGATAATTGAAGCTCCATAGGCAATAGTACAACTCGAGTACAGATATCGCACTGATGGGGTTTGTGGGATGGATCATCACACTTTACCTCAAAGTCTTCATGAGGAAAGAGGAATGAGTGGAGCTGTTCCTTCAGGAACTTGTTTACCTTTTCCAGTTGTGCGACATTCAAATACAAGCCCTACTTGCACGGTGTTAGCGCCCTTTTCT
Source organism: Branchipolynoe longqiensis (assembly GCA_030323885.1). NCBI lineage: Eukaryota > Metazoa > Annelida > Polychaeta > Phyllodocida > Polynoidae > Branchipolynoe > Branchipolynoe longqiensis. Next base: position 36,421 of record JASIRB010002776.1, on the reverse strand, counting down.
CCACAGGCTTCAGCTTTTCTGAACTTAAAACAAACCATTTACGAAAATCGATGCGGGAACTGTCGCGTTCAACCACACCAAAGACCCCACGTCCAAAGTTAACATGGAAACCCCCAAAACGCCGGTCTGTTTAGCTGTTTTGAGGGCCTGAAGCATGTCATCTATGCTCTCGAGCAGGATGGCGATGGCGTTTTCATCAAAGTCCATAAAATAGCGATTGCTGCTCGTCAGCAGAGTCCTTCCATCAGGATTAACTGTTTCTGCTGACGGCGTTGCACTTCCCTGGATGTCATACCACTTGCTACTGACATCCCCAGCAAAGTCATCTCCTCCAGACCGAGTCCATAGGGCGATCTTTATACCAAGTTTTGCTCCTGCTCCTCTAACACGCTCCACAAAAACTTGATACCCCAGCGGTAGGTTGGCGGCATCAAAATGCGAAACATCAATTCCCGGGGGAATAACTAAGAATGAAGCGATCTTGCGACGCTTCTTACACCTCAGCCAATTATCCCCCTCCTCCTCCTCCTCCTCATTCTTCTTCTTCTTCTTCAACTCAATTTTCCGACTCTTGAAGGTCTCGACTCCATCCTCAAGTATAGAGGGAGAGTGAGAGGGGGAGGGAACGATAATTGTTAACTCCCCCTCCTCTTCTTCCATCCCCTCACTATCTGAGGAGGAATACATACTCATTCTCTTGAGATTGATAGCTCTCGTTAGTTCAAGTGACATATCCACTGCTGGCGATGCAACTGAAGATGATGGAATCGTTATCGGATTCAATCTCGGATGCTTCAGAATGCCCTTCTGCATGAACATGGTGAAAGGTGAACTGATGAGAGTAAGCTGGAGCTCAGCAGGTTTTATATGCAGCGTCAAATTCGGTGATATGGAAATGAGGAGTATTCAAATCAAATGGGGTGGGCCTTCTTTTGGGTGGGAAGGGGTGGAGATGACTGGGTAGGTGGGAGGGGGAGCTGGAAGGGGGAGAGAGGGAGTGGGGGAATGTCAACTCATTTTCATCAATCATCATACTTTTCCCTCCAAAAAATGGCCACTTCCAATGCATTCCATATGAAAGTAGTCACGCCTGGTTAAAGGCAAATGAAATCTCCTTAAAAAATGAAACTTTATTTGGTAGTAAAATACAGGAAAAGTATCTATGTGCGTAGTTAAGAGCGCAAGAAATTAGATTATTATATTGAAAAGTGTCTGTGAGTTGTGGAAAATATTCACCACTAGTTCTATCAAAAACTCCAATCCCGCTACAATGAACTATAATATGATTGCATGCTCTATTCACATCTAATTGATCTCCTGGGGGGCGAGATTGAATATGTGAAGAAGAAGGAGAAGAAGAATGATATAAAATGATATAATCAATATCGTGATTCTTTATCAATTGTTCAAAATCCTGCAATGCGGTAAGCAGGGGAAGGAGTTGTTTAGGTAGAGAATGAAATCTGTTTTCCTTCCAGACGGCAATGAAGTCGTGAATATGATATTCATTCAAAGGAATACGAATACTTTGTATATTCCTATATCTTGTTAAATCCTCCATCAATGTGTGATCAGTGTCGTGCAAAATAGATTGTATAACATCTCCTAATGAAGAAGGCATTATGACTGTAATGGTGACGTCATCATTCCAGTTAAACAAAGGTTAAATCAGTCCAAGCAAAAAAACAAACAAAAACAAAAAAAAACAGATAACCATCCTGCAACCAGAAACATGACGTCATCAATCCAGTCAAAAAAGATCAAATGAGTTCAACCAAAAACATCTGTCCATCCTGCAAGCGAAGGTCAAATGAGTTCAATCAAAAACAGATGGCCGTCCTGCAAGGTAGAACAGTGACGTCATCATTCCAGTCAAAAAGGTCAAATGAGTTCAACCTAAAATCCTGCAAACATGCAATGGGTAGAACCTGAACAGTGACGTCATCATTCCAGTCAAAAAGGTCAAATGAGTTCAACCTGAACAGTGACGTCATCATTCCAGTCAAAAAGGTCAAATGAGTTCAACCTAAAATCCTGCAAACATGCAATGGGTCATCTAAGGTCACTGATGGCCATTGTCCTGCGGATGCAAACATGCAATGGGTCATTTAAGGTCATTGTACCGCGTCGGTTCTCTGCCGCGGGACGATTACGTAATATGGACCATATCGGTCCTCCTATTACTACTTATTAAGTAGCATTTGCAGTCCACTACTATATGGTGAGAATATTACCAAGACATCGGTATACATAAGATGATTTAGAAGTAATAATCCATTAATACATCCAGTTTTACAGTGATTTAACCTTTTCAACAAGTCATCCATATAAATATTAAATAAATAGGGGGGACATAGTTCTAATAATATAGTTCAATTCTCTTTCAAGTTTGAAGTGTTTTGGGAATGAAACCCGCACAGCTGGAATATCATACCTTCTAGAGTTAATTCCTAAACAAGGAAGGGAGTAACAATATGTCTCAAACTGTTCCTTTAACTTTTCCATATTTTTTAATATTTGCAATCTTATCTTTTCAGAGTGTTTCGAATCGTCGGAATCCCTGAATTAATTCGCTATGGGTGAGGCTAACAGATTTTCTCCTTCTCCTTCTGACTCTACTCCAACTCCTAGTAATATTTCGATATCATCCTCTTCAACAGACTTCATACTTTTCACCAACTTTTAATGTCATCATCACCATTATTGACATTGTCTCCCTCACTCCCTGTAGCTCTCACAATAGGGATTTAGGTGTCCTTCATTTCATTTGAAGGTCTGTTGTAGGAAATATATATCTCATCTAACCGCTTATGTATTTCCATCCAGCAGGATTTTGAGAGTATTTTCAACACATCCTGTATCTCACTCAGATAAATCATCTTAGAATAGAAGACAGTATATTTAAATCTTCTTCAATGGTGTTGAAGATATGCTAACACAAATTGGTTTATGCTCTGTACACCACCTTAAATTTCTTTGTTCATTCACATGGCATCATCATCATTATCATCATCACCAACATCATTTTCATTTTTTATATACTTCTCTTTCCTGTTGGAGATGGTTTTCAGGACGTATATATTCAAAATCATAGCATATTCATGGAAGCAAGTACTGTAAATGTGATTTGCAAACTATATTTAAACGATCTCACAAGTCATCAAAGATAATTTTTTTTAAAGAAGAATACTCCCCTCCCGGATATATAAATCGAAACTTGTTTGCACATATTTCTCATGTTTGGCAGTCCCTGTTTTAAAATAAAAAAGTTCTAGCACTTCCTGCAAGCGTATTTACTAGCATACGACTCCATACTGGAGTTATAATCAAAATGTGAATTGGTGAGGTTTAGATTGAGTTTTTCACATTCAGCAGAGAATTGAGTGGTGAAAAGAGATATACATGTATCATCTTCTCGCAATGAGTAAACATTTATACTAATATTAAAGCAACAATCCAAATTTGGTATATCTTCTAATCTCATACCTTCAAACTTTCTTTTCTTACTCTTCTGAAAAACAGCTCATTAAAGAAAGGGGTATTTCTTTATATTTTGTGGGCCATTAGAGAGAATAACAGATATTGTTATTAACTCACATTGATGATGATTGTGATATTTTGCTATGTGAAGGTTGGGAAAGGTAAAAAAGTGAATGGGAGAGAGGGTCTATTGACACATGATAAACTTCCAGGATGTTATGGATTGGGAAGTATCTCCCACCTTGTCATATACCAAATCATTTGTAAATCATTTTATTCATGTGTCCGGTCTCAGGCAGGGTGGAAACAAAATCACCCTTCTTTTCCTGCTCAATATGTTCCTTCTGTAACACATTAATGTTTTTGAGCTTAGAATAAAAAAGTCTCATATTCTGAAAGACTGGAGTGAGAAAGTTTTGAAAAGTTTGTTATCCATTCATAAGATAAATAACTCTTCAAATCTGAATCTGAATCTGAATAAGCTATAAGAAACTTGGAATATGTTCACTTGTGAGAAAAAGACTGATTTTTTAATTTTTTTTATTGAGGCTGTATTTATTCTGTCCATAGCATGTAAGCCTGGGTAACCAGGCTTGTTTTCAATGCTGGCCAGCTGTAGTGTTGGTGTTGTCTTACCAAACAGTAGCTGCTGATAAGTTATTTGATTGTCTGCATTTCAGTAGCAGATAGATAGTCTGTTGTGTAGTTTAGTAGTCTATGTTAGTTTGTTTGGGCCCTCTTGGCATTGTATTTTTGTTCTATTCTTATTACTATGTTAGTTGTTTTCTTAAGGTTCTATGTTAGTGTTTTGGGGTTTTCTTGGGAAGAGTTTTCCGCCTTTTTCTACTTAATTCTATACTAATTCTGATATCTAAAAGACAAACTTCTTTGTTACAATAGTGCTGTATCGATTCACTTTTTTAACAATATAGTTCAATTCGTTTTCAAGTTTGAAGTGTTTTGGGAATGAAACTTGCACAGCTAGAAGATCATACCTACTAGAGTTGATTCCTAAACAAGGAAGGGAGTAACAATATGTCTCAAACTATTTCTTTAACTTTTCCATAGATTTTAATATTTGCAATCTTATCTTTTCAGAGCGTTTCGAATCGTCAGCATCGCTGAATTAATTCGCTATGGGTGAGTCTAACAGATTTTCTCCTCCTCCTTCTGACTCTACTCCACCTCCGAGTAATATTTCTATATCGTCCTCTTCAACAGACTTCATACTTTCACCAACTTCATCATCTTCACATTCATCATCGTTGACTTCAATGTCATCATCATCAGAATCATCAACGATAGTATCATCATCATCATCAATGTTAATATCATCATCATCACCATTATCGATATCGTCTCCCTCACTCCCCCTAGCTCTCACAATAGGGATGTAAGTGTCATTCATTTCATTTGAAGGTCTGTTGTAGGAAATATATATCTCATCTAACTGCCTATGTATTTCTATCCAGCAGGATTTTGAGACTATTTTCAACACATCCTGTAGGCCTATCTCACTCAGATAAATCTTCATCTTAGAATAGAAGGCAATAGATTTAAATTTTCTTCAATGCTGCATTTGGGTTCTAGATAAACAGGAATGTTTGAAGATATGCTAACACAAATTGGTTTATGCTCTGTACACCACCTTAAATTTGTTTGCTCATTCACATTAGCATCATCATCAAGATCATTATCATCGTCAGAAACTTTATCTTCATATACTTCTCTTCCCTGTTGGAGATGGTTTTCAGGAAGTATGCATTCAAAATCATAGCATTTTCATGGAAGCAAGTACTGTAAGTGTGATTTGCAAACTATATTTAAACTATCTCGCAAGTCATCAAAGATACTTTTTTTTACGAAGAAGAATACTCCCCTCCAGGATATATAAATCAAAACTTGTTTGTACATACTTTCTCATGTTTTGCAGTCACTGTTTTAAAATTTAAAAAGTTCATCGCACTTCCTACAAGTGTATTTACTAGCATACGACTCCATACTGGAGTTATAATCAAAATGTGAATTGGTGAGGTTAGATTGAGTTTTTCACATTCAGCAGAGAATTGAGAGGTGTAAAGAGATATAAATGTATCATCTTCTCTCAATGAGTAAACATTTATACTAATATTAAAGCAACACTCCAAATTTGGTATATCTTCTAATCTCACAACTTCAAACTTTCTTTTCTTACTCTTTTGAAAAGCAGCTCATTGTGAATTGAAGAATAAATCCATTCATCACATAATTTCTGAGGAAGTTTTTGCATCTTTTGAAAGGTCTTCTCTCTATGATAAGGTAAGCAGTGAAAAAACAACCCCATTGATTATTATTGTTAATGATTTTCGAAAAGGAGTGATGGAACTCTTTGAATGTATGTAATCTGGAATGTCATTTGCTCACCCAATGGTAAAGGATTTTCTGAAAACATAGTGATTAACATTAGTGATGTAAACCTTACACTATTTGGAACTCTCACCCGCCGGCTGAATAATTTGCTGTAAACAAATAATGATAATAGATTAGCATGATTATTAACAGAGCGGGGAAAGGCAAAAATAGTTGAAATAAAATAAGTGGAGAAATAACGATATTCACCTCTTTCAATCGATTTCAAAATTATTCCAAAAGCATAGTTAATCTTAAATAAAGATTTTTTTTTTCAACTCCTAAATACAACAAAGATGTTCTTCTGTCAGTGAAGTATCCCCAGTGAAATCAGCTGTAGAGAAATTATAGATTCCTCTAACCCTTCCCATATTGCGAGGAGCTAGAATAGTATGGCGATTTTCCATATAAGGCATGATCTGCAATGGAATATCAACCTTCCCTCCCTCACCCCAAGGTGGGAGTTAAAAGCTGTAACCCATGGTTCTTGATGTGTAGTTGTGACTCCTGAAGCATGAAAACCTCTATGGGAAATCAAATGACTCCATGAAGCAAAACGATTACCACAATCTATACAAGTAATATTATTATTCTTTGAAACTTTCTGTATTTTACTAGTTTCATCATCATCACTATCATCTTCATTTTCATCTCTGCTGAAATGTGGTGAAAAAAAGAAGATGATGATGCTTCAGGAGTAGAAATATAATTTTGATGATGTAAACGCATATGTCTATTAAGAATTATAATAGTACTATTCTCCAAAATTTCTGAACATAGAGAACATCAAATTCTATGTATCTTCATATGACTCATTAATTCTCCCATGTGAGAAAAACTGATTTCACATTCGCCACACTTGAAAGTGGTGGAATTAGCAACACCAGCAGTACCAACAGCAGCTGATCGTGACTGCTTTCTGGATGGATCTCTATTCTCATGTCTTCTTCGTTTAAAAAAAAATCTTCTAGCATGTGATGCAGGAAAGAATCTGAAGATAAATAACAATATCACAGTAATTAATAGTAATTGATTATTTTCTTCTATTTTCAGTTTGAATGCAAGGAAGAAGAAAAGAAGAAGAAACAGAAGAGCGATCGAAAGAGAGAGAGTAGGACAGAGAGAGAGAGAGAGAGCGAGAGAATCATTCATTCATTTGGGATTTTTTTGAAACCATTTTAATTCTATTGAATATCGAATCAAAGTAATTAATTAAATCATTTTGTATTTACAAAATAGAAAATCTTCATTTAAGATTAACTTTGCTTTTGGAATAATTTTGAAATCGATTGATACAGGTGAATATCGTTATTTCACCACTTATTTTAATTAAACAATTTTCACCTTTCCCCGCTCTGTTAATAACTATCATTCCGTTTCGAAAATCATTAACAATGATAATCAATTATTTTTTCTACTCCTTATCTTTTCACGCAGATAAGAACTTTCAGAAGACGCAACAACTTTCTCAGAAATTATGTGATGAATGGATTTTATTCTGCAATTCACAGAAGAGTAAGAAAACAAAAGTTTGAAGGTGTGAGATTAGAAGATATACCAAATTTGGTTGATTGATTGAATGGTCGTTTCTTTATGCCGTATTCACGGTGAGAATTGTTTGTTTTTTATTCAACCATCGCTTTTACAGAATGCAAAAGCACAGAATCAATTTTCCGCCAGTACACTGTGGACCCAAAAAGTTCAGAGTTACATAATTTGTGGCCAAATGAAATAGAATTAAGATACAAGTTCCAAATTTGGAGTATGCTTTAATATTATTGCTAGAAAAGTGATACAAAGGAAGTGTGATAAACTTTTTGTTCTTTTTGTTGAGAAAGTATATATGCTCAAACAAGTTTCAATCTATATATATCAGGGAGTGGAGTATTCTTCTTTAAAAAAAGTATCTTTGATGACTTGCGAGATAGTTTAAATATAGCTTGCAAATCAAATTTACAGCACTTTCCTTGGTTTGCAGTCTATGATTTTGAATGTCTACTTCCTGGAATCCATCTCCAACAGGAAAGAGAAGTATATGAAGACAAAGTTTCTGATGATGATAATGATCTTGATGATGATGCTAATGTGAATGAGCACAGAAATTTAAGGTGGTGTACACAGCATAAACCAATTTATGTTAGCATATCTTCAAACATTCCTGGTTATCTTTTTCTTTTTTTTTTTTTTTCTCTTGAAGATTTATACTGCCTATTATGGATAAGCCTGAATAGACTTGTTTTCACCATTAGACAGTTTGTCGATAGAAAGCCCGAGCCTACACTTTTACCGACCCAAGAGATTTTTAACCTCCCACACCACATAGACATGGTATGAGAGCAACTGGCCTTTGATGACGCTGTAAGTTATCCACAGCGGTGGAAATCCAAATTGGCAGAGGTGGGGGCACGGGGAATCGAACCACTAACCTTCAGATTAGGAGTCTGACCTAGAAAAAAGTCAAACACTCTAACCACTCCACCACAGAGAACACCACATGCATCATTGAAGAAGATTTAAATCTATTGCTTTCTAAGATGAAGATTTATCTGAGTGAGATACAGGATGTATTGAAAATGCTATCAAAATCCCGCTGGATGGAAATACATAGGCGGTAGTCTACTGGCGGTTAGATGAGATATATATTTCTTACAACAAACCTTCAAATGATAGATTCCTCGAACACTTCCCATGTTGTGAGGAGTTAGAATAGTATTGCTATTTTCCATATAAAGCATGTGCAATGGAATATTTGTCGCCCCTCCCTCACCCCAAGGTGGGAGTATATTAAAAACTGTAACCCATGGTTCTTGATGCATAGTTGCGACTCCTGAAGCATGACAACCTCTGTGGGAAATCAAATGCCTTCATGAAGCAAAACGTTTACCACAGTCTGTACAAGTAATATTATTATTATTCCTTGAAAGTTTCTTTATTTTACTAGTTTCATCATCATCTTCATCATTATCATCTCTCCTGAAATGTGAAAAAAAGAAGATGATGCTTTGGGAGTAGAAATATAATTTTGATGATGGAATCGCATGTCTATTAAGAATTCTACTATTCTCCAAAATTTCTGAACATAGAGAACATCAAATTTATATGACTCAATAATTCCCCCATATGAGAAAAAAACTGATTTCACATTCGCCACACTTGAAAGTGCTGGAATTAGCAACATCAGTTTGAACAGAAGGAAGAAGAAAAGAAGAAGAAACAGAAGAGCGAGTGAGAGAGATAGAGAAAGAAAGAGAGTAGGATCATTAGAATGTCTGTCTAATGAATATATATATAAATAAAAAGTTAGTGAACATACCTGTTGCTTGTCCATTGGAATCTTTCATATATTATTATTATTGACAAACTTACCTAGTATTTTAGAGGGAGAGTGCTGCTAGGAAGAAAAACAACTTTCAAACTGGAGGAGAATGCTTAGCCGTGTGTTAACAAACTTTTATCTATGGAATGTACAATAAGAAGTAAAAAGATCATCTTCACATGGTATGAGAGCAACAATATAATTTATAACATCATGTAGTGTAAATCAAATAGTGACTCAAAATAGCATATTCATAGAATCGATGTTAAAGAAATAGTTTTTCAAATATACATATCACATCTTAACTAACCAAGGGTTTTTCAGGTTGTTTTTTTGTTTTGTATGGATGCCTCCAACTTGCAACATTACATATTACAAAACACAAACCATTATTAGGGAGGTGGTTGGTTTGGGAGTTAGAATATGGTTACAATGGTATTTTTGGGACTCAAATAAATGGATTGATGAGGTTTTAAATAAAGATTCAAGCAAATCAGGATGTAAAACTCTAACAAACAAACAAGAAAATACCTTAACTTATTTTAAGTTAGGTTATTATTTGAGGTTTATCTTTTTAGTATCGCATGCAACTGCAAACACTCAAATAATGACTCAAAATAGCATGTTCATGGAAACAATGTTCAATAAATAGTTTTACAGATATATACACAAAATACATTGTATAACATTTCCTAATGAAGAATTCATTATATTTATTATCTATACTATGGGTTTTTGTTTTGTTGTGTATGGATGCTTCCAACTTGCAACATTACATATTACAAACCATTATTAGGGAGGTGGTCAGTTTAGGGAGTTAGAATATGGTTACAATGGTATTTTTGGGACTCAAATAAATGGATTGATGAGGTTTTAAATAAAGATTCAAGCAAATCAGGATGTAAGACTCCAACAAACAAACAAGAAAATACCTTAACTTATTTTAAGTTAGGTTATTATTATTTGAGGTTTATTTATTGTAGTATCGGATGCAACTGCAAACACTCAAATAATGACTCAAAATAGCATGTTCATGGAAACAATGTTCAAGAAATAGTTTTACAGATATACACACAAAATACATCGTATAACATTTCCTAATGAAGTATTCATTATTATTATTTATACTAAAGTTAAAATGAAATCCGAGAAAACAATCCAATGTTGTTCGAATCATCGACATCACCAATCCGCCATAAAAGATCAAATGAGTTTAAAAAAAAACTAATTAAAAAAAACAGATGTCAATCCTGCAAGCATAGTGTAAATCAATATGAGTTCAACCAAAACCAGATGCCCATCCTGCAAGGTAGAACGGTGACATCATCAATCCAGTCAAAAAGGTCAAATGAGTTCAACCAAAAACAGATGGCCATCCTGCAAGCAAAGGTCAGTCCTGCAAGGTAGAACAGTGACGTCATCATTCCAGTCAAAAAGGTCAAATGAGTTCAACCTAAAATCCTGCAAACATGCAATGGGTAGAACAGTGACGTCATCATTCCAGTCAAAAAGGTCAAATGAGTTCAACCTGAACAGTGACGTCATCATTCCAGTCAAAAAGGTCAAATGAGTTCAACCTAAAATCCTGCAAACATGCAATGGGTCATCTAAGTTCACTGATGGCCATTGTCCCGCGGATGCAAACATGTAATGGGTCATTTAAGGTCATTGTACCGCGTCGGTTCTCTGACGCGGGACGATTACGTAATATGGACCCATATCGGTCCTCCTATTACTACTTTAATATATGCTCTGAATATGGCATAGAAGCTGATATCAAATACAATGCTATTAAAAGTATGGTAATGATCATTCGTTAAAAATATGACAAGGATACAGTATTTCCTGATTTTATTTTTTAACTGGTGCTCCCCTGTCAATTTCTACTGAAGTCAAATACTTAGGACACTTTATGACTGATGACTTTAGAGATGACAGGGATATTAATAGACAGTGGCGTAAGTTATATTGTGGTGTTCTCTGTGGCGGTGTGGTTAGATTGTCTGACTTTTTTCTAGGTCGGACTCCTAATCTGAAGGTCAGTGGTTCGATTCCCTGTGCCCCCACCTCTGCCTAGGAAAGTTCTTATGTTAACAGCTGATATCAAGGTAAATTTATTTAGAACTTTCTGTACTATCTTGTATACTGCCTAGATTTGGTGGAACTATAGAATGTATAGCATTAGAAAACTGAATGTAGCATATAATGACATTATGAGGTTATTACTCTGTCTATCTAGATATCACACTGCTAGTCTGCTGTTTGCCAATATTGATGTCCCAGCCTTCCAGGCTGTTATTATGAATCTAATATTCAAATTTATTACTAGACTTGACAAGTCAGAAAATGTTATAATACAGGAACTTGTGAAAATAGAAGAGAGTGAGCTCAGATTTACGTCTGCAATATGGAGGCATTGGTACAAACTACTGTATGTAGACCAACATTTTGATATTGTTTAGTATGGCAGGATTCATGTTATTACTTATATCCTATTCACATTAATTCTTATATCTACCTACTATATGTAAAAGTACAACATCTGAACACTTTGACTTCTAGATACTGAATGGTTTATTCCCGTCCAGGGCTCACTGAACCGCCGGCTAAACTTTCCATGATGTCATCTCATTTACATACTCCTTTGTCTCACTCACTGTCTGGAACATTATGCATCTCATTAGCATATATTACAGACATGTCTAGACGTCTATTACGCATATATTAGACTATAGACCAAATAATGTAACTACTATAATCATGAGTCTGAAAGAAAGTATTGAATTGAATCGAATTGAATTACTCGATGGACACTCAAGAATGCTGAAAGCAGCAGGTGTTGACAGAAACAGACTAGCAGCCCACTCCACCACAGGTGCTTCTGCTTCCAACACTAGGAACATAGATGTTACCACTAACACTATCCTAAAATAAAATGCGGGTTGGAAGACGTCAATAGTTTTCACTAGACATTACAACAAAAGAGTTCAGAAGCAAATATGGTTTCTATTTTGCATAGGCAATAAAATCTGTAATTGGCTAAATAAATAGCTCAAACAGTAATCGAAATTATGTCTATATCCCCGTTCACACAGCACAACTTTAGGCCGAACTAGATGAGGCGAACTAGATGAGGCGAACTAGTGTCGTGTCCACACACGGAGCGGTTTAAGGCGGAAATCGATATCTGCGCATGAGCAACTACCCCCATCTGTATCTGGCAAGCGCTGCTATTTGTTTTGTTTACACTCGGCGATTCGACGCCGATCTAGCTGCTACGTTAATATCGCCTGGAATTTAAGGTTAATTTAATTAAATTTCATCATTTGAGTATGTAATTCTGGTAAATATGATCGCATTCAATAGATTTCGGCCTAATCGGGCCCTAACACTGCCGGGCACCAGCAATAGTTACACCTGAGCCTGTATCTGGCAAGTACTGCTATTTTACACTATCACCGCCCAGGAACCAGTTAAATTGCTTCATCTATACTACCTCGGGAGGTGGTTTATTTGAGGCGAACTAGATGAGGCGACCTAGCCCTAATTCGCTTCAGCGTAGCGTCCACACAGCGAATGTGAGGTGAACTATACAAGGCGAACTAGTTGAGGCGACTTAACGCCCGTATGTGAACGGGGCTTATGTAAACACTCTCACTGTGCTATCAAGTTTTAATATGGCATACCTTAGGCCGAGAATGAGGTGAAATAGATTAATTATGCTAGCACTTACATAGAATAGTTCCAGCATAATTGGCGTTTCACCGAGGTCGAGGCCTTGGCTATTTAAAGGAGAACACACCCAGTTGTGGACAAGGTAGTTAGATAGTTGTTGGTATGACTTGGAAGATTACTCCTCTGACACATCATTAAATTTCGGCATAATTTTGAATTGATTGGGTTAGTTAAAGTATGCGGGACCGGGTTATGCTCACCTCTCACTAGAGACCTTTAGTTTGAGGTTGAACTTGTAACTTCAACTTGGAACATGACGTTCAAGTAGTACTGTGACGTTTAACCTTTATGTTAAATTTAGTATCAGGTTCAACTGGAAATTGGGGTGTGGGTGTGGTTGGGGTGTATGTGTGTGTGGTGGGGGAGTATGTTTGTGTGGGGGAGGTGTAGGGGTGTGGTGAGGATGTTGGTGTGTGGTGGGTGTGTGTGGATTTAGGGGTGTGTGGTGTGGTTGGGGTGTAGGGGTGTGTGGTGGGAGTGGGTGGGTGTTTGTGTGGTGGGTGTGTTGTGGAGGTGTAGGGGTGTGGTGAGGATTTTGGTGTGTGTGGTGGGAGTGTATGTGGATTTAGGGGTATGTGGACGGGGTTTAGGGGTGTGTGGTGAGTGGGTATGATGGAGTGGGTTTGGTGGGGTGTTTGGGTGTGGTGGGGGCTTAGGGATGTGGCGAGGGTATAGGGATGTTGTGGGGGTGTAGGTGTGTGTAGTGGGGGTTGACCGTGTGTGTGGTGGGGATGTAGGTGGTTTGTGGCAGAGGTGTAGAGGTGTCTTGCAGAATGGCACCTCACAATGTTTAGCATCTGTGAACCCCCCACCACACCCCTACAGCCCCCACCACAGCCCTAAACCCCCACCATACACACATACACCCCCACCACACACCACCATCACACACCTGCACCACCACCATACTCAAACACACCAAACATCTACACCTACACCCCCACCACATCCCTACACCCCCACCACACACCTACACCCCCACCACACCCCTAAACCCTTACTACACACCTAGACCCCCAGCACACACACCCAACACACACCTACACCCCCATCACATACATATCTACACCTACACCACATCCCTAAACCCCCACCATACACACATACCCCCCACCACACACCACCACCACACACCTACACCACCACACACAAACACACCGAACACCTACACCTACACCCCCCCACCACATCCCTAAACCCCCACCATACACACCTACCAGAACCAGACGAATGGCCGAATGAGTTAGAGCGTCCGTCTCCCATGCTGGTAGATCGTGGGGTCGTGGGTTCGAGTCCCGGTCGAGTCAAACCAATGACTTTAAAATTGATACTTGTTGCTTCCTAGCCAGGCGCTCGGCATTATTAGGATAGGGCAAGGACTGGTGTGCTCAGTGTCAGGATAATGTGACTGAGTGGGATACCAGGTCATGGTGCCGGCGGCCTGGTTTCCCAGTGGGACAGCACTATAAAGTCACCATGAGTGCGCACTGTCACAAGTCGGTACCCATCCTGATATGACCTTAGATGTTGCTAGGACGTAAAACAACAACAAACAAACAAACATACACACCTACACCCCCACCACACACCACCACCACACACCTACACCTACACCCTCAGCACATCCCTAAACCCATACCACACACCTACACCACAACCACACACCTACACACAAACACACCAAACACCTACACCCCCACCACACCCTAAGCCCTTACCACACACCTACACCCCTCCACACATACCCAACACACACCTACACCCCCATCACACACATATCTACACCCACACCACATCGCTAAACCCCACCATACACACCCCCACCACACACCACCACCACACATCTACACCACGACACACAAACACACCAATCACCTACACCCACACCACATCCCTAAACCCCCACTACACACCTACACCCCCACCACACACCACCACCACACACCTACACCAGCACACACAAACACCTACACCCACATCCCTAAACCCCCACCACACACCTATCGTCAACCTGTCTTCCCTGGTCTTCAGCGGCAGCGAACCCTTCCCCTTCCCCCCGCCCCACACGCTTCTGTTTTGCTTTGGCCGCAAGTTGGTGACATATGTGGGGTTTTTTCTGTGTGGCTGCAAGTGGTCACACGCCTAGTGTGACTGGAGCTTTACTGGTTAGCAAAATTACAGCAAAATTACAGCAAAACATTGCATTGCGGTACTAGAATAATATAACCATGTTGACGTTCATTAGTGTTAGTAGGAAATGAATAATGGATCCTTAAGGATCACATCCCTTCCATGAAGTAGATATATAGCGAATCTAGATATAAGCTAGCAGAAGCAAAATAACTTCCGTTGTATGTTTATCATCCACCATGTTGCTTGTTCAAGCAATTCGATGACTTGTACATTTTGTTAATTTGAGTAACATGAGTAATTCATAATGGCCCTGTCACACTACAACTTAATGCGGTAGCGTAAGCCGATGTAGGTGAAATTTGGCCATTACGTCGAGATATGTTACTCATTCGTTAAGCCTACATCGAGATATGTCAAGTTACTTTGAGTTTCGTCGAGATACGGTGACATACGTCAATGTTTTGGACATACCCAAAACTTTCGACGTAAAGGCCATTACATTTGGTTACGTTGTGCTCACGTTAGGCTTACGTCGAGATATGTTAGATGTTCATTAGAGTTACGTTGAGCTACGCTGAATTACGGTAGACTGACGGAGAGCCAGGAGGAATGTGCAGCCCACGCGCTGACAATGTGGTGTTAATGTATCTCAACGTAGGTCTAACGTCTCTCTGACGTGTGTCTAACGTTAATCTAACGTTAGCCTAACGTGTCTTGACGTATTCGACGTAGTTGACGAATGACTGGCATGCGCATAACATATGCAATGTGCTCCAATGTTCTTTGAACGTAAGCGACCGTGGTGTGAACATGGTGTGAACGCTTTGCCTTAGTGTCCGTACGCTGAGCATGCTGGACTGTCATTAGACTGACGTTGGTCAATCGCAGCCCTGGCGTTGACTCACGTTACAAATTACGCCAGAGTCACACGTAGCTACGTTAAGGTGGGCATAATTACGTGAGTCCTATGCTGAGCCATTGCTAGGGTTTCGCTAGGCTGACACCATGCGCGCTGGAAGCTTGTTAGCCTTAGTTGGGCCTTCTTTTTTTTGTTACCTTCTAACTTGTTGAGACACGTTACAACTATGTCCACTATGTTGCACTAACGTCCAATTTGGCCCTGAAACGCCAAGAATTTCGACGTATCTCAACATAAAAAAAGTGATTTTTATGTTGCCCACTCGCTGGCCTGTTATGTCGTAGTGTGACAGGGGTATAAGACTGGAGATCACCTCAGTGTTGCATATGCAACTGTACCAAGAAGCATGTTAACTGCACCCATTGTAGCCAGGTTACATTTCCTAGACCACTATATCAACAAATGTCTCAACTACATCCTGGGTAGCCAGGTTACTTTCCAGCTAGTGTTGCCTCAACTACAATACCAACAAGCGTCTTGGCTGCATTCTGTAACACCGGTTCCGTTCTAGCGTATGTAGTGAAGGTGACCTACCCTTTGTGGTGAAAGCTTGTCTGCTCCGATTCGTTGGTTTCTAAGCTTTAAGGGCCTGTCACACTATGACAGACTTAGCATATGTCAACGTATGGCGGTCAGTGTCATACGTCATTGCCATACCAAGTGGCCAAAGTTGAGGCTGAGGTGCGGGTGCCACATAGGGGGCCACATTGAGGATGAGGCTGCAGCTGCAAAGGCAGATGCTGCGGATGCTGCACCACAGACTGCGTGGCTGCAGCATATACTGCTGCACAGAGTCCTGGGTTTGTGACGCCCATGATGATGCCGGTGGTGGCTGGTGAGTCCACTGCTGGGTCTGGGGCTGGTACAGCTCACTTTGAGAATGCCCGGCATGAGGCGCACAAAGCACAGGAGCCGCTGCAGCCACAGAAGCCAGAGGAACCACGGGTGCCTCAGGTCCACAATCGTCCACAAACCCCTGTGACAGAATGCAGTTGATCGCTGCCCGCATATTCCTGAACCGTTCCCATTGCATCGTCATCAGAGAGTCCTGCAATAGTTTGAGAAGGTGGCATCCTCCATAAGAGCCGGTGTTGAAAGCGGCTGCAGGCCCTTCAGCAGCTTCCCAGACTCGTCGAACCGCTTCTGGATGGCTGCCAGCAGGTTGATGTTGTCTGGGGCTGTCCGCTTCCCCTTTCCCTGTTCTTGGACTGCAGTGGGAGGTGTGGCCGGAACCTCTTCCTCCAGCCCAATCTGGAGATCAGCACAGACATTCTTGGCAGCATTGAGATCCCCCTGCGCAGCGTCTATGGCAGCCATCACCTGCAAGACAAAACCATAAAATAACATAAGTAACACAAATGCAAATCTATGTTTCCACAAATGAGGTCAACAACAACACAAATAAACAATAAAGAACAACAACAAATATATCACATAAAATGATTAAATTGATTTCTCCAGATTAATAATGTAAATAAAATATATCGCTTTGTCGACTTGTCTAGAATTTTTGTTTTTATTGAGGCTGTATTTATACTGTCCATAGCATATAAGCCCGGGTACCCAGGCTTGTTTGCAATGCTGGCCAGTTGTAGTGTTGGTGTTATCTTACCACACAGTGGCTGCTGATAAGGTATTTGATTGCCTGCATTTCAGTAGCAGATAGATAATTGGTTGGTATGGTTAATAGCCTATGTTAGTTTTTTTTAGATTTTCTTGGCATATATGTATTTATTTGTTCTACTCTTATTACTAGACTAGCCTACTCCTCTTTACATATCATAGGCTTGTACGTAGCTGTGTGGTGTGTTATCTGGCTACTTTTGGCATGGTTACCTTCCATTGGGCGTCCCGCTGGTGGGCCGTGACATATCACATACCCCTTTGCAGTGCAGCTTATTGGGGGTTTCCTAGCCTTATTTTGCACAGATATTTTTGGTAAGTTTTTAGGTCAGGAATTTGTCGTTCCTTTACCGTTAGGGCATTCCACACCTTGGCAGCCATTTCCAGCGTGCTTCTCTCATGAGCTTTTATTTGGCTTCTGGTCTGCTTTAGTAGTGGCGCATTATTTGCTCTAGTAGGCCTTTGTTGTTTTGTTAGAAGTTTAATGTTTTGACTATAGCTATATGCTAATGTTTTCAAATGAATTATTCTCCTATTTTCTAGTAATTTCACTTTGGTTCTTTTGTGTATGTCATAGGTGGGGTGCAGCTTGTCTACTCTTAGACAGATTTTTAGGGCTCTGTTCTGCAGTGTTTGCAGTTTTTTTAGTAGTTCTTTTCTCGCACCCATGTAGTTTACATCTCCATAGTCAAAATAGGGGAGCACCATGCCCTTGAAGATTTTTATTGACATTTCTTGTGTCATGTACTCTCTTAGCTTTGCAAATAGCCACAGTTTGTGGTTTACTTTTGTATAATTTATAATTTATACATAGGTTGTAGTTTGGTTGGCTATCCAACTCAAGGCCTAGGTATTTGTAATGGTCTACATTTTCTAGTGTTTGGTTTCCTAACTTACAGTGTACACATTGCGCATAAGTTTTGAATATGTTTTGCACACATTGACATGCTAGGCGTACGTTCACCATACGTCGGTGTGCGTTACTCATACACTGAAACTGTCACCTCCAACCATCACCACACATCCCAGCACACCGAGTATATGTCGCTATGCGTTTTCTATACGTCGCTATATGCCATGCATTCCATAGCCATATGCCAGCCATATGCTCTGTGTTCGCTTCATGCATTGCGCAGGCCACCTTCACTGCGAAAAGTTAAGTGAATGCCAACCTATTTAAATTTGATTTATATTTCAAAACGTTATGCACACGCTAACGCCATACATCGTAGTGTGACAGGGCCTTTACTTTGAACAGAGTTCCTGCCTAACTCAATCAATCAATAGTTCCATCCTCTAGTCGAGGGTTGGATGCAATGGTTCTCCACTTGTCCCGATGTTGTGCTGTTCTGATAGACTGTGAATAATTCAAGCCTGTCCACTGTGAAATATTTGTAAACCATGATGTTCTTGGTCTCCCTCTCCCTCTGCTGCCATTCACCTTCCCTTCCAACAATGTACGGTATATTGAACTCTGACGAATGATGTGGCCAAAATAAATAAGTTTCTTTGTCTGTATAGTGGCAAACAAGCTTTTCTTATTTTTAATTTTTCTGAGAACTTCTTTGTTGGTGATCTTCTTTGTCCATGATATTTTCATCATCCTTCGATAAGTCCACATCTCAAATGCTGCTAAACATTTGTACATTTTCTTAGAGATTGTCCATGTCTCTGCCCCATACATTAGAGTAGACCACACATAACACTGAAGAATACGCTTCCTTGTTTGTATTAATATCTTACTTGATGTTAACACTCTATACATTTTGGAGAATGTTGTTCGGGCTATTGTTATCCTTCTTTTAATTTCTTCCTCACATCTCCCATCATTTGTAATCTTTTGTCCGAGATATATGAATTCGGATACTTGTTCTATGTTTGTGCCATCTATGGTTATATTGACATTTGGTTTATCTGTCTGACTACATATCCTGATTTTACCACACCCACCCTCCCTACTTGGACCATGTGTCCTCATGGGTGGAGTAGACTGAGCTTCAGAGCTGCTTCAGTAAAAGAATTTGGACTTAACTTGGCTTATTGCTGAGATTAACCCTGCAATTATTCATGTAATTATTTAAGTATCTTCCTGATAATACACATATTTAGTCATGTAAGTCCTCTAGTAAGCATACCAGCAATAATTGTAGTAACTGTAGGTCATTTAACCTATTTATACTGAGCAACTAGAGGCTGAACCCTAAACGATTATTGGCGTTTTTCATCAAATAATTAACAAATTTAGTTTCTAATATTTGTAAAAGTACAATGTCTGAACACTTTGACTTCTGGATACTGAATGGTTTATTCCTGTCCAGGGATCACTGAACCGCTGGCTAAACTTTCCATGACGTCATCTCATTTACATACTCCTTTGTCTCATTCACTGTCTGGAACATTATGCATCTCATTAGCATATATTACAGATGTGTCTAGACGTCTATTACGCATATATTACATCCCCCTTCAAAGTATTTCTGAAACATGAAATGTTTTAAAATGACCATCAACTATATATACATACAAAACATATATGTGTACTGAGCTTAAACCACATGTTCTAGCAAATGTCTGAGCGCAGTATGGCACCGAAGTCCTCTGACTGTCCAGCTGCTTAGCCTCCATATGATATATTGTCCATTATAGTACAAAACACACACCAAATGCAGCTGAAAATGCAATACTTAAGCCTAACATGCACATGTGTTCGTGTGTATATATATTCAACGTGACTGACTCACTACAGGTCTAACCTGCTCGCTGGCCTAATCACCTGACCTGACCTACTTAGATAAGCCGCACTGTTTACATTTGGCTGCGACGCTGACACACTTTGCGTCTGCTCGACCGGCTCGGGCTGCCTCCCCTCGGGCACCCTTATAATTTGAACCCTGTTCCTGTACATGTTCCCTGACTCATTTAAAAGCTGATATTCTCTCCCTGACACACCTGTACGACCCAAAATTACTCCTTTTTTTCCACTCTCCTGCATTATTCTTGTATTTTACACTGTCCCCAACTCTCATAGGCTTGTGTGGCTTACCACATTTCTTGTCATAAAAAACTTTCTGACTTTGCTGTCTTCTCGCTGTCTGTACTTTCTTCAGATTTTGTGTTTCGGGTATCAAGATTTCTTCTGCCATCGGCAACCTGCCTCTCAGCCTTCTGCTTATGAGCAGCTGAGCCGGAGATGCATTCAAGACGGGCAACGGAGTGTTTCGATAGTTTAACAAAGCTAACTAAAAATCTGTCTTTGTTTTTGCACATTTTTTTAGCATGTCTTTCACCGTCTGCACAAACCTCTCCACCTGGCGGTTGCTCCGTGGATATTGTGGACTGGAATATACGGCTTTAAAACCATAATGTTGTGCAAACTCCCTGCACTCATGGCTCTTAAATTGCGGACCATTGTCCGAAATAACCTGACTAGGAATACTGTGCCTAGCAAAATTATCCTTCATCGCCTCAATGACTGTGACCGACGACGTATCTCTTAACAACGTCACCTCTAGATATTTTGTGTAATAATCCACGGTTATCAGGTAATTTTCATGGTTTAATTCAAACAAATCTGCCCCTACTTTATCATACGGCTGACAGGCTCATCATCATCATCATCATGCTGTCGGTCGCGATGCGACAAAGACTGCTTTCATTACTTGACTGCCACTCTCCATTTAGCTCTCTGATGTGAGAGTTGCGTCCATGAGTCGGTCTTAATGTCTCTCAGCTTCAGGTTTCTCTTGATGGTATCTTTGAACCGGAGACGGGGGCGCCCTCTCTTTCTGTAGCCAGAAGACAGTTGAGAATAGAGGATCTGCTTTGGTAGCCTGTCTGATGACATCCTCATGAGGTGTCCAGTCCACCGGAGATTCTTTTTGATCAGAAGATCTTCCATAGAGGGCAGCCCCATCCGTTCGAGTATTTCCTTATTCGTCACTTTGTCCTTCCAGGTTAGCCTCATGATTGAACGCAGATGTCGCATCATGAAGGCATGCAGCTTTTTCACCTGCTGTCTGTACACTGTCCAGGCCTCGGCTCCGTATAGTAGGGTGGATAGCACGATTGCGCGGTAGATCTTACCTTTGACCCGAATGGACACATGGTGGTTGTTCCAGAGTCTCTGGCGTAGTCGGCCGAAAGATGCGCTAGCCTTGGCCATCCTCCTCTGTATCTCAGCATCAATGCGTCCATCACTTGATATAGTGCTTCCGAGATAGGTGAATTCCGGAACAGAGTTCAGCTTGTTTCCGTCAACCATGATCTCCTCCTCTCGGGTTCTTGTAGAGTTGGGTTGGTACAGCACCTCCGTCTTCTTGATGTTAATTTTCAGGCCAAACTTCTTTGATGCATCGGAGAAAGCGTCCACTATTTTCTGGGTCTCTTCAGCAGAGTGGGCAACCAGTGCACTGTCATCTGCGAATAGTAGCTCTCTCACCAGTATCTGAGTAGTCTTGGTCTTCGCTCTGAAGTGTGCGACATTGAATAGGTCAGCGCTCTGTCTGGACTGTATATAGATGCCATCCCCCATGTCTCGGAAAGCCTCGTCTAGCATTGCTGATAGGAAGATGGAGAAGAGTGTGGGGGCCAGTACACAACCTTGCTTGACCCCATTGACAGGCTATCGGGTGGTTTATCAACGGCTCATTATGCAAATTTTTCTGGTTGTTCTGGCAAGTGTCACACCGACTGACTTTTCCCTCAATTTGTTTGTTTATGTTAGGCCAGAACATGCAGTCTCGCGCCAGCTGCTTGGATTTAGTTACGACCAAGTGCGTTTTGTGTAATGCCTCAATCATTTCACCGCAGAGACCCGATTGCCTTTCATGACTAGATTGTTTTCTACCGTTAACTCATCTTTGTGTGGGATGTACTGTCTGAGACACGGTGGTGTCTGTATGCGTGTAGTGTCCCACCCATCCTCAATTTGTGTGATCAACATGGACATGGATACATCTTTTTCATACTCTCTGACAATTTTACTTAACAAACTTGACGATTGCATGTCCACTGCGGCAATGCTGAACGTGTTATCGAACAGAGTCTCATGACCTACACTGGCACTGTGAGTCTGCAAAAAACATCAGAGAACCCTTCACATGACACAGTTGAATATTGTAGTTTTGCAAACGCATTCACATTCTCTGCATTTTGGCCGAAAGTTTGTGAATCGGTTTTTGCATTATCGCCACCAACGGCTTGTGGTCCGTTTGAATTTGAACCTCCTTGCCAAAGATATAGTCATGAAATCTCTGGCATCCGAAACATATGATAAGTATTTCTTTTTCTATCGTGGCGTAACCACACTGTGCTGAATTGAGCGCATGAGATGCAAGTTTGATTGGCTTGTTCTCCTGCATTAACACAGAACTAGACCTGACTGACATGCATCTACCTGAATGACAATAGGCTTGTTTACATTGTAATATGACAACACAGGAGCAGTTCTCAACTTTTCCTTCAACTTATTGAAAGAACACTGCTGTTCGTTTTGCCACTGCCACGCCACATCCTTAGCGAGGAGCGTGCGTAATGGTTTGGCAATCTCGGACATGTTAGGTATGAACTTATGCGCATACCCAACCATGCCCAGGAACCGTTGGATGCCTTGTTTGTCGCGCGGCTCTGGCATGTCTATGATTGCTTGTATTCTGTCTGGATCAGGCTTGACACCTTGTTGGTTAAGTTGATGACCTACATACTTTACTGTAGTTTTGCATAACAAAGATTTTGCCCCGTTTAATTTGAGATTTACTGACCTAGCTCAGTCCAACACGGCCTTGAGCCTCTCGTTGTGCTCCTCCACTGTTGAGCCATATACCAAAATGTCATCCGTGACTATCCCGATACCGGGTAGGTCGCCCATGACACGGTGCATTTCCTGAATAAAAATGTCACGGTGCATTTCCTGAATAAAAATGGCTGTTTTGATGCCAAAAGGCAGGCGGGTGTACCTGTATCGGCCCCACGGAATGCTAAATGTGCACAGACGCAAACTTTCTTCATCTAACTCTATTTGCCAATACCCTGTCATTGCATCCAAAACTGAGAAATATTTTGCATCTGCCATCTTGGCAATAATTTCGTCAATTGTTTTGGTAGGGAAAGGCCCTCTCTTTATAGCTTTGTTCAACTTAGTCAGATCCAGACAAATCCTTATCTTATTTGTTTTTTTCACGATAGTTATAGAATTAACCCACTCGTTAGGTTCATCCTGCTCAACTATTTGACCCATTTCTACCATACGATCAATTTCACTACATACTTTACTTTGAATTGCATATGGGATTCTTCTAGGCAGATCTATAACAGGTTGCACAGATTTATCAACATGAATGACAGCATTTGCTTTGATAAGACCTAAACCCTGAAAAACGTCTTTGTATTCGCTTACCAGCTGCTCAGCCTGTGCGCTGGGACTGTCATCCGGCTTGGAAATGTTCCTTGGCATGGCAGAGTGCACCTCGTCGACACGCGCCAACAAGTTCAATGTCACACAAGCCTGTTTCCCCAAAATAGGCTGACAGTTCCGCACCACTTGGAACCTGAAGTCTCTGCCATTCACTTCGACTGACGCCTCACCATAGGGAGTGATCCAATGCCCCGAGAACATGACCAACGAACACCCAGGCATTCGTCAGCCGCCTCGGTGCGACTCTGTCGAAAATGAACCTGGGAAGCACGTTCGCCTCCGACCCGGTGCCGAGCTTGAACTTGACAGGGCAACCATTCACCCGGACGGTCACATAGCACATCTCGGCGTCTTGCTCAGCACCGCGGTCAACGGCACCGACAAAGAGATCCATTGTCAAAACATTGACCTCCGCCGGTTACGGGTCTTGCTCATAGTGCGGTATGTAATGTAAGGAAAACAGCTCTCGTAGGAATTTTATGCTAAAATTGATTTTTTTTGCAGTTCTGGCTTCAATAGTGTTCAGGCTAACAGAAAATGATGGGGTCCCAATTTTCAGACACCTCCCCCCTTCGTGGGGGGTCATTCCCATTTTGAGACCCCCCGCAACTGCCCGTTCACCGATCTCCGGAAGTTATTGACCGATTTTCATACTTGAAGTGTTGATTTGTAGGTTTTCAGGTAAGCTGAGTTGATTTATAGCACTTACAAAGCAACCGGAAGTTTCCTTCTTGCACTTTTGGTCAGAATATATAGGGTCTCGCTCCATATCCTCACCATGTATGATCAGATTTTCACAATTGGTGAGACTTTTGTGAAGAACTCTGAGCTGATTCATTGCAAAGTTCCTCTGGGAGAGTTATTGAAGTATTTGCTGGCAAAACTGTCAAATCCGACATAAAAATTCTGAAGAATCAGTACGCTATTCATCAATGTCCATATCTGCAGTATCCTCCCAAATAGTATTTGCACAGTCACCGCCATAGCAGTTACAGAGTGGAGTGCAGGGCAGGCAAGACATCTCCTGGAACATACACTTCTTTCTCCAATTTCCATCCATTTTCTTCAATTGGAGAAGGGCCGGACAATTATCTGGGTATGATTTGTCCCACATTGTGATGTAGTTTGCACGGATAATATGTGGAAGCAATGCAGCACGAGTTGGTGGAAGCATTTCAAGTTCTTTGACCAGAACAACTCCCACCTGAGTGATGGTAGGGTTGTTGGACCTTTTGAACTGTAGACGCGATACACAAAAGTCTCCAATGCCATCACCTGTGTGGGAAGCTTGCCATCGTTCATCTCATCAGGAATGGAAATACATCCTAATGCCTTGAAGCAGTCAATGGCAGGGTCATCTTCATCAAGCTTCAGGTATGCATTAACCCTTGACTTCTTCGAGATTCCAATTAATTTGCCTCCCCAGTCAGCACCAGAGAAGTTGTGGAGTCCAAGGAGACCTTGACATTTGCGACGGCCAATAACCTGAACTCTTTCAAAGATGTCTATTTCACGTTTCTTCATTCCTATGCCAGTAGGAAACTTCAAGGATGTGGGAAATGTTATTTGTCTGCTGGCGACCAGATCAACTAGGAGCAGGAGTACCTCAGTGTCAAGTGACCAAACGCAGATCTGTCGTGAAGCACCACAGACTGCAGATGCAAGGACTTGGTTTGGAATTAGTGTGTCAGCCTCTTCATGTGTATGAGCATACTCGAAACCACGTCCCTTGATATGAGTATCATACATGACAACCAACACGAATGAACATTTGCTTGCAAAATAGTCCAGCAGTCCCTGGCCAAACACGCATGTGAGTTTCCTCTTTGTTGTTGATGCTGACAGTAGGTCCTTGATGGACATAGTGAGCTTCATTTCGGGATGAACTTCGTGATTACACCTGCAGCAATTGCATATATATCATATGCTCTGATCCATGTTTTCCAGTTCAATCGTGCATTGTGGGTGAGGACAAGCTGACCTGGCGGCCGGTAACCCGGCAGCGTATTAGCGGGTGGCATTCTTCCTCATCTGACACCCTGTAAAAGTACAACGTCTGAACACTTTGACTTCTGGATACTGAATGATTTATTCCCGTCCCGGGCTCACTGAACCGCCGGCTAAACTTTCCATGATGTCATGTCATTTACATACCCCTTTGTCTCACTCACTGTCTGGAACATTATGCATCTCATTAGCATATATTACAGACATGTCTAGACGTCTATTACGCATATATTGCAATATTTGTACTTGCACTGTTGCCAAAACTCCTGAGTATCCAGTGTCCTAAGCGGGTAGCTAGTGATCTTTGCAAGTGTTGAGTCATGCAGCTATTGGTCTATTGTAGTGTCACCATCTGATGCAACTTCTGATGTATGTATCAGCTGGATAAATATGCAATCTTAATGTCTCAGGTATGGGGGCGATCTTAGCTCCTGTGATCTGGTACCAAACACCCAACTGTTGAAATAACAATATTGTAGCTATGCTTCGTCCATGTAATTATAGGTTTATGTATTAGTCTAATTATTCTGAACTACTAGTGGCCATATTCTGACCCAGTAAGCCTATTGGATTTGGAATCAACTCTGTATTGATTAAATATTACTAATCCTATTTCAACCTATTAGATACTCTGCATACTGAACAAGTAATTAGTGAAGTGTTGAGTTAATTATTCATGTGATTATTCATACATTTGGTGTAATTATTGATGTAATGATTACCCATAAAAACGTATGCGGCTACAATACATAAAGTGCACACAATTAAATAAATAACATCTCTAATTGTACTAAGACATGTAACTTAAGTTTCTTGTAATAAAAAGTTGTAGGCCTAATGGTGCACTATTTTGGTCTCCAGTGTTATGAATTATTTGATATCGTCATCATCATCATCATCATTATCATGAAAGCTGCCTGCAAAAGTGTTGAAGTGCTACTGGCTTTTGCAAGTTACCAGCGGCACTCTCTTAGGGAGCAAATAGAGGTTTCTCACCAGCAAGAACATGTCCAGACAGGCGCAAAACTATTTGTCCCTGCAGTGGCTGGTCGGGAGATGTTGGGAGTTCCATACATCAACCGCCCTTAATGCTGCCACAGTGACATGGTTTTCGCTCCCTTAGCCTTCGGTTCTGTCAAGAAGCTTTACCACAAGGCAGTGGTTTACAACTCTGCAGGGCAGGGGCGTTAAACTCCCTGAGGTATTGCAATACCTGCATACATATATTTGATATATAATCATATTATTATAGACTCCATAAGAGACAACGTAGCACATATGTTGGTTGAGATCGATACCTTGGGCTGGCCAACAATTTAGCCTACCGTTTATTTATGGTAACAATTTCTGACGAGAGTGAGGGTGATGGTAGTGCTAGTGCCTGCTATGCGGCAGCTTACAGTGGGTTTGCCTAACTGACTGCAACCCGATTCGCTCTAGCCGCTGCATTTCCAGCGGGTGGGGCAATCAAGCCCTCCATTAAATAATATTTATATAATGTCTTTATAGATCACATTATTATAGACTCCATAAGAGACAACGTAACACATATGTTAGTTGAGATCGATACCTCTGGCTGGCCAACAATTTAGCCCAAACCCCCTAACCAGACAGACACATGCTGTAACACAAAGTGAGCCCATCACTGATGGGTAACGAGTGCCAGGATCCGGCTACAATGCCGCAAGGATCGCTTACACTCTCATATCCAATGATAATCTTTCAAAGACAGACGATTTTAGATATTCATAGACAGAATCCGACTGCCAATTGACTCTCTCTGTGTTCTTGGTGACTGTCACCCACACAAGCGCAGGAACGTGGCACTTCCCCTATGCAAGCTATGAGATGTGAAGCCACCCAGCTCCTATCCCGCTGCCCGACACAACAGTTTCAAAATCAACGGTTGTTGTGAAAGTACCACGTCTGAACACTTTGACTTCTGGATACTGAATGGTTTATTCACGGCCTAGGGCTCGCTTGACCCGCCGGCTAAACTTTCCATGACGTCATCTCATTAGCATATGCCTTTGTCTCAAACTCTGCATCTCGTTAAAATATATTAGCACACACCTATACGTCTATTACGCATATATCACAGTTGTGACCTCCTACCATGGGGGAGCCTGAATGCCGCCTCCGCCTCGAATGCTGGAAGCTGCAAGTGTCTCTTGACCCACCACACCGTGCAGTCTGCGGTCCTGTACAAAGGAGATATGAATCATATGCACACTTTCCCTAAACTCAATCGCTTTAGATTTTCTCACCTTAACCATCAATCCCCACCTGTGGAATGTGAAGTCCTTCCATAGGAGATTACAGTCCGATTCCATGACGTGGGCCTTCCGCACCAGGCACCTAAATGACTGTAGAATGAGATGCTGGGATAATACTCGCCCTCCCATTGAATTTCCCTGCAAACTCTATCCACCACTTCATGTCTAGCCTGAACTTTTCATTCAACCTGACTTTACTGCTCGCCCTTTTAGCTGAACTCACCATGTCATAGACCCGTCTCGAGAAGGTGCGACCACCATAGACAACATTACAACAATGTGAGAGGACCCCTGCCAGGCTCTCCAACTCAAGTTTTGTGGCTTTCCTCCGCTTCACGAAGGAAGAAAGTATCAATTGCAGCTTAGCTAATTTATCCCTCGGCAGCCTAGCCTCCATTGCTGCCAAGTCTATGTCTATCCCAAGGAACCAAACTGTGGTCGCTGGTGGTGTCACTTTTTTTAAACTCACATAAAACCCAATCCATCTCAAAATTGCTACCAGCGCTCTCTGGGCGTCTAGCCAGTCCTCTACCGAGTGAGATATGACACAAAAATCATCCAGATAGCTGACACAATCTGGAAATCCTTCCCATACCATACACCTTACAACAAAGTCGCTTATCTTTGTGAACACACACATGCTACTGCTCAATCCCATACACAGATGGTTATCCCTTAGATAGACTGTCCTCGAAATTCCATGATAAGCCCAACCCTAGTCGGCTTCTCGGGTGTACACTTACTGCCCTATAAACATTTTTTATATCTACGTTGCTAGATAATCCCCCTGCTGAAGTTTATCAGTGACCATCGTCACTGTGAAAGTATGACGTCTGAACACTTTGACTTCTGGATACTGAATGGTTTATTCATGGCCTAGGGCACGCTTGACCCGCTGGCTAAACTTTCCATGACGTCATCTCATTTGCATAACTCTTTGTCTCAACCTCTGCATCTCATTAACATATATTATCAACACACCTGTACTTCTATTACGCATATATCACAGTCATTGATTTGTAGCAGAACTGAGCCCAACAACTCCCCGTATTATTGTTCACGCACACCCATTCGGGTCTAGAACAGTCGACTCTAGTACAAAAGTCATAATCTCCCCTAGGGACACTCCCCATTGGATGAATGCAAACACAGAGTGAATTAACCGCTGTTAATAGTTGATCCTCAATTTCGGCTTTTAACCTTGTCGACAGAATCTCACGAGTGCCATCCTTTGTGGCCGACCTAGAGTGTACTGACTTGTGCACTGTTCATTGATTACGCAAAAACCAAAACGCACTCCCCGCAACACATAGTTCCAATCAGGATCGTTATCATCCTGATAGAAACCTTCCACAAAGACATGACATGTCTAAGTTGCGACAAAGTGCCTCCAATGACATATATATGCATGCACAACTACCTTCAAAACAAGAATCGGAAACATCGATAGAGCATTCCACACAACCGGCAACATCTTTGTCTGCAACCCATAGCATACATACAAGCCTGTCACTCATTGGCCAAACTGGGTCCGGACCCACCACTCGCAGCCAATCAGCGTTTTTGTTCCTCAGCTCTATGTTGTCATCGCTGAACAGACCTGGGCCTGTATGCATGAACAAGTTTCTATCGGCTCGGTGTTAAGGGCGGCTGCCGGGGAATCTAACGCCGTTGTTCCAGATGGGTCACGGGGTATATATGGGTCCAAAGCGCAGCGCTGTTAGTTAACCCCTCTGAGCCTATTGCCAGCGAGCACTGCTATTTGACAATGTCGCCACCGATTTGTTTTGTTTAGATTCGACAGTATGGATATCGCCGCCATTTAGCTGCGATGTTAATATCGCTTCGATTTTAGGGTTAATTTGATGAAATTTCACTTATTGCGTATGTAATTCTGTTAAATATGATAGCATTGAATAGATTTGGGGCTAATATATAGCCGCTGATTCGGCGGGAGTGGTGGCAATTTGTTTTGTTTGCATTCGTCGATTCAACAACATTAATATCGCCGCCGATGTAGCGGCGGTGTTAATATCGGTTCGATTTGGGGTTAATTTGACCAAATTTCACTTTTTGAGTATGTAATTCTGTTAAATATGATAGCATTCAATAGATTTGGGCCTAATCGGCACCTAACACCACCCGTAAACTTGGTACGGTATGGTGTTAGTGTAGCCGACCTTAAACTCGCGGTGTTTCCGTAACACTGCTCCATACATACTGACTTTTCGCCGCTAAACTAGAAATCCCGTCCAAACCCAGTGTTGGCTCGCTAACACCCCCCATTCATACGGGCCCTGAAGTCTGCCCACCACAGACTCCGGAATCGCAAACACACATATATTTATCAACACAATGCATGCACATATTAAAATCAACATTGGTATCAAAGTTTGTAATGCAATTTATAAATGTATCTTCTGCCCCTCCCGGCGAATCCGAGGGTTGTGGGCTTCCTCCGCTTTTTCCACAGTTCAAATGTTCAATGCCACTTATGGCTGACTTAAGCTGTGTTCACACGGGAAAAGTTCACGCCGCTTTATACAAGGTGGATAATATGAACCGAACTAGTGTCGCGTCCACATGGGCAGTACTTGGGCCGGAAATCGATATCAGCGCATGAGCAAGTCCATACTAACCAGCGCCAGTTTCGGTTAGTCGATGTCGGCACGAGAGAGTGTGGGTGCGACCTAGATATGTATAGACTGAATCATATTGTTTTGGAACCGTAAAAACTTCTGCTGGGCAGTGAAAACCTATAAATAAATGATGAAAAAAACATCTGTGCACCACTATCCGGTTCATAGACCAAATTATATAATATGCACTTTTGATCGACCGGAAAGTCAACAAACTAAGGTCTCGACTGCGCATGCGTGTGACGTCCTTAATCCGCCTCAAGTAAGTCGGTTGCGTTCACATGGGCGACATAAGTCGAATCATAAAATTTGGTTCATATAAACCACCTACACAAGTGGTTTATAAAATCCGAATAATATGAATCGAATCAGCCCTAATCCGACTTAGCCTCGTGTTCACATGCGAAATGTAACCCGAACTATACAAGTCAATTTTTATGATTTGAATTAACTGCCCGTGTGAACAGGGCTTTACTTCGGGTGGACTGACCGTCCACCATTTGCTTATCCAGTATGGGAACACGTGCGTGTCTCTGATCGAGCACGCCTGTCCCGCCATTGTCCCGACCTGAGTTGGTCTCTGTGTTCACAAGTCAATTTTTGAAGTACAAGCATCATAATTGGTGTCCCAACTCTTGCACGAGATGCATCTATGATCCCAGTCACACTTCTTGCGAGTGCATCCCTCCTTGTTATAGTTATTCTCGTAGCAGTGCACACACTCTTGACTGCCTTGCTCCCCTCTGATGAGCCAGTCTTCTTTGTTGATTTAATGCCTGACTTCACGTTCTCCCTGTTAGATCGTGCATTGTCCATATTGAAATGCAACAGGGACAACTCAGTATCCCCCATTCTGAATGCTTTCATTCCCTTCTCCTTAGCCTTCTCCCTGATCGCCTGATCATAGCCACGATAGGCCTCATCAAAGTAGTTGTTAGTTGTGGCATGCATACACATGAATGCGAGGTGACCCATATAGCCTGCCACCTGCTCCAACTTTCTAACCAGTCCATCGTTATCGCTTGCTTATGGCCCCCTTGTGGTGTTCTCTGTGGTGGAGTGGTTAGAGTGTCTGCCTTTTTTCTAGGTCGGACTCCTAATCTGAAGGTCAGTGGTTCGATTCCCTATGCCCCCACCTCTGCCAATTTGGATTTCCACCGCTGTGTATAACTTACAGTGTCATCAAAGGCCAGTTGCTCTCATACCATGTCTATGTGGTGTGGGAGGTTAAAAATCCCTTGGGTCGGTAAAAGTGTAGGCTCGGGCTTTCTATCGACAAACTGTCTAACGGTGAAAACAAGTCTATTCAGACTTATCCATGATAGGCAGTATAAATCTTCAAGAAAAAAAAAAAAAATACAAGCCGCATACAGTAACTCGCTAAACACCAACTTTGACACCCTCTTCTTGCCCTTAGTGTAGTGATCATTGGTAAACTTACCACTCCGGCGTCTCCTATGCCTCGTGCGGCTGCGACTCCGGGACCTGCCCCAGTCAGAGTCGGATAGTTCTGATGATGGCGGGCTGCTGCTGTCACTGGGGATCGACCCGGGTGAGTCCTCATGCCTCATTTTATGGTGAAATCACTTTATATAGCGTTTCCTCCTCGCGCTGCTCTGGCTCCCGGTGCGATCCTCCTCCGCGGCCTCCAGCTTCCTCTTCTTTTCTAGCACTGCCTTTAGTTTGGATTTGCGACGCTCGCAGTCAAGTTCCACGATTTCCTGAATCAACGACTCCTCCTCTGTCCTTTTCAGCTGGCACTTGCCATCTCGCTTCACTTGACTCGGGATTACCGGCCCCCCCTACTCCTCTCTGCCACCAACAGACCCGCCATCTGGTTTGCGATGCCCTCCATGGCCGCTTTCTCTCGGCTAGCACTGTCGCTATCCGAGTCTCTTTCCAACTTAATCTTCTTTGCCAACTTAGCCTTTGACAACTTACACTGAATCCCCTGTGGGATTCATGCTCCTCTCCACAACCCGAACACAACTCCACACCAATCCTGCCTCCGGTGATAACGTGTTAATTGCTGGCCAAGTAACACGAGCTACCACATGGTGATGAGTGAGTCAGGAGCATCCACGCGTCTACTCTGATAACAATTTCCGACGAGAGCAGTACGGTCACGACTCAGAACGTCGGATCCAATCAGATACTACCCTACGTGGCGTCTAATGAGAGGGCCTGTTTCTGGAGGCCATGGAACTACAAAATGGCAGCCCCCATACTAAGCTTATGAATCTGAAAGAACTGGCATTATACATTGGAATATGTTCCCCCATCTGCTCATTCAGAACCATATTTAGTTTTTTTTTGCAAACTAGTAGGTAGCTACAATGTATTTTCATTCTTTCTATTTCAATTGAATAAGATGTGCTCACGAGAATGCTGTAAAACAGTGATTTGTGTTGACTTTGAGCTGACACAAGTCAAGTCATTGCCCATGATTGCGACAACGACGTTCTGAGTCCTGAAGAACTGGCAGTGTACTCTTCTCTATACTATAGCTACCGGCAGCGAAATTTGAATATATGGGTTATTCTCCAAAACTGGGCACCACATATTTGGTTTCCACGTTACGATGCTGATAATTAAGTCTTTGTTTTATCAATAGCAAGTGAAATAATTATTTTAGCCTGTCTAATAATAATATGTATAAGCGATGCTTAGGGCCGACCCCCCGATATAACTACAGCAAAGTATTTTATGATGGCGCGTGTATTTTTTTACTCCACTCGAGGTGTTCGATTTGAAATTCTAGCAACTCGGGTGACCCGATTCGCAGTCGTGATAATCGAATACGGCCGTCATTTCCGTGGAATAAACTATTAATATTTCATTTGTGCACCCATGTTGATGCCAAATTGTTCTTTATTGATTTTATTTTTGAATAAAATCTAAGTTTTGAACTGTGCGTATCGGCAGCGGGCATTTGTTTTGATATATTATTAACCAATAGCAGAGTAGCGAGGAGGAACACATACACTGGTCCCAGTGACGTCATCACACCATATATGGAAGGTCTGTAGGGAGGGACCAGTGTACTTGTTCTTCGATTTGGCGTGTGCTACTCTGCGGCGGGGCATCATTAAGGGGTTAGGCCAATCGCTGTCATTCACCCTCTTTGCTGCGGAGCGAAGCTCGACGAGCGATTTCCGTTTCATGGATTTTTCTCGGTTTCTCGGTACGAGTTTACAAATGGCAGCGCCCATACAGTGCTATTTCCGTTTCCGTTTGCTGGATTTTGGTGAAGTCATGTTCAGTAAGAGTATTGTTTATGTATTTGTATATATATCTACATGCGTTAGTCTTAAGCCTCCCCGTGGGTGGGTCGGTATTATTTAATAATATTATTAATATTACCGTATGTTAGCAGTTCTACCTGTATTGAATTTATCCCACATGAGATATCAAAATTATAATTGTATGATTTTGCACTAGAGTGAAAATGTGAAAATGTACACATTGACACTATAAATGTAGCCAAACTTTTTTCAACTTATTTTTCAACTTTTTTCTTGTAAGTCATAACCTTGTCTGCTTAACAGTAATCAATAACATCTTGTTTGACTATGTTGTATATGTTAAAGTGAGGTTCTTGATGTGTCTTTGATTTTCATGTTACACAAGTGATATTAATGTATTGCTCAATTTGTATAAGATCTAATTCAAAAAGTGAAACTCATTTTTTTTCAACTCTGACATGTGCACAATATGCATACCTTCATAGGACATTGGATTATGCTATTATTTGGAAGGATTGTTGCTATTATTTGGAAGGTTTTCACTTTTGGTTTCCATAGCCCCCTTCACACGGCACAACTTTATGCCGATTTAGATGAAGTGAAATAGATGAAGCGAATTAGTGTCGTGTCCACACATGCAGTACTTTTAGCCGGAAATTGATATCTGCGCATGAGCAAGTCCATTCTAACCAGCGCCACTTTCGGTGACTGACAATATGAATAACGACACCGATGTAGCTGCTGTGTTAATATCGCTTGGAATTTAGGGTTAATTTAATTAAATTTCATTATTTGAGTATGTAATTCTGTTAAATATGATCATATTCAATAGATTTCGGCCTAATCGGTCCCTAACACTGCCGGGCACCAGCAATAGTTACCTATTTTACACTATCACCGCCTGGGAACCAGCTATATCGCTTCATCTATACTACCTCGCGAGGTGGTTTACTTGAAGCGAACTAGATGAATCGATTCAGCCCTAAATCGCTTTAGCGTAGCGTAGGTACCCCGGAATCCGCCGGGAGCGCCACTGTCGCCGGCGGATAAAACTCGTACAACTTCTAGCGACTTTCTGAGCAGCCCAGTCATGTCGGAAAACGGCACCACATGTGCAACACATGCACACTGCATTGACTGCTACATCTGGGTTTGAAGCACAACAGACTGGGGCACAGATAGAGACCATTTTCAGTGCTGTGTGACATTTGAAAGGCATTTTACCAAGCCATTCAAGTCTTCAGATGCAGAAATCAGAGCTAAGACTGCTGGGAAAGTGCATGTTAACTATCATAATGGGAAACTTTAGCATTTTATCTTCCTAAAACTGGTCTTACATTGACTCTAACTGGAATCGCAACTCTACAATTTGATGGCCAAAAGTTGGTGTTTTGACTGGATTCTGACTCACGCGCAGCCCCCGCGGCCCGCGGGAGGGTCGAGGGATGCGTCGGCTACAGTAGTCGTTAAATCAACGGTGTTTGGTGGTGTTTGGTTGGGTTGTTGTTGGTTGGGTTGTTGTTGGTTGGGTTGTTGTTGGTTTGGTTGTGGTTGTTGTTGGTTTGTTGTTTGTTTGATGTTGGTGGTTGTTTGGTTGTTGGTGGTTTGGTTGTTTTGACTGGATTCTCTAGTTGAGTGACTCACGCGCGGCCCCCGCGGGAGGGTCGAGGGATGCGTCGGCTACGTTAGTCGTTAGATCAACGGTGTTTTGTTGTGTTTGGTGGTGTTTGGTTTGGTTGTTGGTTTGGTTGTTGTTGGTTTGATCTAATTTTTGTATATCCGTTTTGATAAGCTGGGGTGATTTGGTATAAGAAGAACCTTGATGTCAAGTTTGATCAGGAACAAACCATTAATAAAGAAACTGCAGTTGTAGGCATGATTGTATTACGGTTGCCATGGAAACCAACATTTTTCTGTGATCTAATTTTTTTATATCAGTTTTGATAAGCTGAGGTGATTTGACAGACCAAAAAGAACCTTGATGTGAAATTTCATCAGGATCTGACCATTATTTAAAAATAGCTACAGTTGACTCATATTGTAGGTGGGAGTGATTGCATTATGGTTGCCATGGAAACCTACATTTTCCGGTGATCTAATTGTTATATATCAGTTTTGATAAGCTGGGGTGATTTGGTATACGAAGAAGAACCTTGGTGTGAAGTTTGATCAGGATAGGATCATTAATAAAGAAACTACAAGGAAATGTTGTTATAATTAGTCTATTTAACAGCCCTAAATAAGGCAC